>PYWC01000021.1:340757-365950 GCA_003182015.1 Tuber magnatum | reverse complement strand
GGTCTGCCAAACCTACTCATTTCAATGCGGGGAAACAGGCAAAGCCGGCGACTTCTGAGTATGCAATAGCACATAAGGAAATCCGGTTGACTTTGACCGAACGTCGGAGAAAACACAACCAGTGCACCAAGTGTGGACAAAGTGGTCACTTCTAGAGGAAGTGTACCGCCACATCCCCAGTCGTTAGTTCATCCAACAGGCTCGTGGGTTGAAACGGTCAGCCCCGGTAAGCGAGCCCACAGGGGCAGACAAGCGGCTGAAGCGCATTGAAGCGCCACCTCTGGCTTCCTCGTCAAAGATACTTGAAGTCCGCCAGGCCTCACCTCAGATCATTGAGGTTGATACGGACGGATCTGAATAGGTAAGAACCCGTTCTGTTTAAGGTGTAACCTTATTAACCCATAGCCATAGACCCCTGAGGGATAGATAGATATGAGCTATGGAGGTGGCTTCGGGGATGGGTAAGAACCCTTCTACCGCATAGACGACCCTGGTACTGACTACACCCAGGTGGTGTGGGCAGGTAGATGTTGCGGGCTTTGTGTTGTGGACTGGGCTATCTCTTCTTTGTTGGGTTTCTGGTTATTTCCTTTGTTCTAGTTATATGTATTTTTTGCAGGATTTCCTTAGCTGGATGGGCAAGTCATAGGACAATATTTCGGTTGAGGTCGGGGGAGGTCCCGCTCGAGGAGGCGCTCGACATTGGGGAAGCAAGGCTGCTGCGCTTGGAACCGGTCCGACAGCAGACATCTAGCCGCCTCGGGAAAAATTTGTTATGTTGAGTATAAATGGAATTGGTTCAGGCTGGACTTGATCAAATAAATGATGCTATTTCCAACCTTACCTGAGGAGGGTTCAGTACCCGAAATCATGCTGGCGTGATAGTAAACACCGTAGCTATTGAGAAAAGACGAATCCCAATCCCTTAACATTTACCAACCCGTTGTGGCCGCCCTTGTGTCGAAACGCAAGAGACTAAAGGGAATTACTAAGCCAAGATGACTAAGTCATCAAGAGTAGCGAAGAGGCAGAAGCGTGACAAAGTGCCTCGTCATACTAAGTCTATCCCCCTGCGGGTTAAGTCAGACTGGAAGGTAGGAGCTAGACAGGTTAGCACGGAAGCCCTCCTGCTGCTCGATAGTGAAGCTACTGGGCTGGTGCTTAGTAGCCGATGGGTTAAGCAGACTCAGGCACCCTGTGTACGATGAAAGGTACACATGCCGATAAGCGACGCTAGTGGTAATCACATTCCGGGGTCAGGTCTACACTATATCAAGTCATTAGAAATGAGGATAGGTGACCACCACAATGAGATGCGCTTTGAAGTCGCAGATATGCCCGACACCAAGGTGGATGGGTATCTACCTATGTCCTGGTTGAAAGACCATAACCCTGACATAGATTGGAAGACCGGATCACTAACCTGGCCCTCAGATTTCTGCAAGGCTAACTGCGGGGCAGAGCAGGGGCGGTTAGTGTTCATGACCAATGAAGAGTTACTAGCCGAGGACTCTAGTAATATGTACCTATTGGGAATGGTGCAATTCTCCAATGAGGAAGGTGCCGACATTACGGTTAAGCTACTCCCCGAGTATAAGGACTATGGGGATATCTGCAGTCAAGAACGGATTGAGGCATTACCGGAGCACTCGAAGTATGGCCATACGATCGAGCTGCAACCTGGAACTCAACCTCAGTTCGGGCCTATCTATCCGTTATCGGAAAAGGAGCTTAAGGCACTACGGGAATATCTCAATGGCATACTGCGAACGGGAAAGCTACGGCGATCCGGTTCCTCAGCAGCAGCCCCTATTCTCTTCGTGCCAAAACCAGATGGTACGCTAAGACTGGTACCAGATTACCGAGAGCGGAACAAAATCATGGTGAAGAGCAAGTATCCTCCACCGTTGATGAACGAGCTGCGCGACAGGTTAGGGAAAGCCGCTGTGTTCACCAAGTTGGACTTGAAGAACAGCTACTACCTTCTGAGGATGGCAGAAGGTGAGGAATGGAAGACGGCCTTCCGGTGCAGATATGGACTGTATGAATACATGGTCATGCCGTTTGGGTTGCGTAATGCCCCGGCAACTTTCCAAAGCATGATAAAGAAGGTCTTTCAGGATCTCATGGACGAATGAGTCATCGCGTACATGGATGACATCCTCATCTACTCCGAAACTATGGAAGAACACGTCGCAATGGTGCGGCGTGTAATGGAGAAATTGCGGAAAGCTAGACTATGTGTAAGCATGAGGGAGTCCAGTTTCCACCAACAGGAAGTTGAATTCCGCGGATACAAGATCTCCGATATGGGGATCTCTATGTTGTTACAGAAGGTGCAGACAATCAGGGATTGGGCACCNCCTGGGACGAGATCTATTGTACAAGAGCAATTCCCAATCTCCCGCTATCTCCCTATACCGGCAATGTTGTCACGATGCTTCTATGATACTCCCTGGGGGGAAAGCAGAAATTCCCATAGCACCACCGCGCACAAACGACAAATACATCCCCCCCAAGTTCATAGCGTATCATACCACCGCATGCACTGTACGCACTGCCGTTCTTCATTTCACGCGTACCGGTACTTAACCCACGTCCACACCGCCAAAGCACCGCTCGCACCCACGTCTAAACCCCAAATCCATAAGCCCTCACCGACCTCTGCAACCCAGAACCAATCTCGTCCATCCATCCCACGGCTAACATAATCATGACATTTACTAAGAGAAAGACAAAAGAAAAAGGTCCTGCAGTAAGTCAATTGTGCTGCACGTGCCCCCTCTCCCTCCCCCCCCCTACACCTCACGGAATCACACCGTATCATATCAATTCTCGCTGTCTCAGGCGTGGAGTGGACCGAATAACTTAACTTATGGGAGCATCCGAGCATTGCCTTGTGCAGAGAGTTAAGGGAAGGAAGGAAGGTTTAAGGGATATGGTAATCGGTTTTTGTAAAGTCTAGTCTAGGTTCAAGTTTTGGTTTGGTTGTGTTCCTGCATACTGCAGAGTTTAAGTTTGGTACCGTATAGGGTCACTGGTACTCGTACGGTGCGGTATGAGCCGGTGAAATACTGTAGACATGCACGGTTCCTGTGCAGAGGGTCGGGGCCTTGAGACTTCTGCCGCATGGTATTCGGACACTGTAAAAGTATAGTGGTGGGGGAAATTTTTCGGCCGTTACAGGAGTCTATTGGTTCTCTCGTGGTCTTCAAAGGGATGTAGCAGAATATGTGCATGGAAACTAGCACAAATTACGAAACTTGAGTGATACCTCACGATCACCATTGGTGAAGGACAAATGTCGGGCCGACTCTCGGTTACTCGAGAATGCCCAGGTTTTTCTTCCTATTGTATTCCTTTAACCCCTGTTTCTGGGCACTCGAGAACTACCGGTGGTCTCCCGGGACGAGTGCTATGCCTTGTATTCCAGACCCGGCACCTACTTGTATCATATGTTACATCCACAATCAAGATTGCCATACCCGAACAACTCTTAATCTCGGAATACCACATGTACCCCGGGGAACTATCGCAAAGGGCGCGGACGGAGGGATCTGATTTACCAAGATGCTGCATTAACCGTTTTTCCAAAAGTCTCCGGAGTGGGATGCAAACACCGGTAAACGAAACAGCCATCATAGCAGTCCGCCTCTGCTCCCCTCTCTCCTTACATATCTATCCCCTGACTAACTACTAGTATCCCATAGCCCATTATGCATTGCTGTACGAGTACCCACATCGACCAACAAACCCCCATCAACCACAAGCAACGAGCCATAACCCAAAACTCACCTCACATTCCCCTCACGCACCAAAAAAAAACTCAATTCTTCCCACACGAAAAAAAGGGGGAACAAATTGGGGGGGGGAAGGAAAGACACCGGGACAGCCTCTGGACCCCTTTCGTCTCATCACATTCTCAAAATACTGGTACCACACTTGTAGAATGATAGGTACCGGTACAGTACGGTATGTGACACCACCCCACCCCTGATTTCACACATTTTTAGTACGAGTACAAACGAAGTGGATTTTAAGCACGAAATTCCAACAACAAATAGGAGAGGCCATAAGCCACGACCGTGACCTAACCAATAATTCTTCAAAGCGAGTCAATCACGATACCGTGGGAATCCTGGGTCGTTTAGCGACAGCCAGTAATCTATCGCAACCCGGGTTAGCAACGGTGTTGGTTCAAGTGCTCAGAAACACATCATACAGGGGGGATACTTGCACGAGTACCAGTACCGGTACAACAGCGCAGAAGTACAAGACCGCCAAGACCGCCACCATCAAACAACCTTACGAAGGGGGAAAAAAAAACCCCGTACTCGAGCTACAGTCACCCCCGACGGCCAAAACCTCGGGATTTCAGCCGGCACAGTACGAGTACGGGACAGCAAAGCACGGGACAGCCGAGGGGGGGGGTGAAAAGGTCCGTGATACAGTACTTACAGCACGAAATTCCATAACACCCGGATAATTTGACCGCGCGCTGAGACATTGGGCTTTCGCGGTGTGGTTTATTCCTTAGTAAGTCGGAGCGCTGAAAGCCAGCTTTTTTTTTCCCGCTCCATTCACACATCCCCTCCCCCCCTTTTTTTATCCAAAGTGGGGAATTCTAGACGTCTTAGCGCGGAATCAAATTGTCCAGCTTCTACCGGTACTCGTATGATGCTCAAGTACCAGTGCTACGGTGATAAGGCAGAGAGAGGGGTGCGGCTGTGCCTGAATGCCAAAAAGTAAATAAGCGGGTGTAACATAGCACAGGGCATCACTAGCGCTCACTCGATTCACCCCGATCACTGCGCCTGCCCACTAAGCTTTGCCGTGAATGAGTGGTGCCCAACAACGGATTTGTGGCGGCGGGGAAGCGGAATAAGAGGGTGAGCGCGTAGAATGGATGGGAAGAAGAGTCGTATGATACGATGGCCTGTTGGACACTCTCCCCGTCCCTCACCCCCTTTTCTTGTGTGTGTATGGGGGGGGGGTTTCCATTGCCTTCTTGCTTCCGCTGCATTTGGTGGGGGTGGGATTGAGGCTACCCATTAGGTAACTTAGGGGATAACTTAAATAAACAAATAGGCTTGGGGTCAGCAGCAGCAGGACTGGCCAAGGCATTTCCAAGCCCGGATAGGAGGGGACGACTTCACGACATCGGAATTGTCTGGAGGAACAGTTCGATGGGTATGGTAGACCCCAGGAATCCCAAGGCAGGAATACCGGAGGTAGTGGGGATGGGAATACACCACCCGCAGCTGGTACGGCTGGAGCAGGTGGAGATCCAGGGGACTCTGACCATGACAGTTCGCATAATGATGAGGACAGGGATTCTCTCCCTGATTTGGCCCCCTTCCTCGGTGCTCGCACGGATGACGGGAGTAATGAGAAGAAACGAAGGTGGGATTGCCGGGCCAAGAGGCTGGCGAAAGCCCAGAGGGTTACTGGTTTGGTTTCTAGGCCTATACTGGGACACCGGCAGAAGAAGCGCGAAAGGCTGAGTGCTATTCCTCCATTGAATAGCAAAGTTATGGAACTCGTAAGCTCCTTGACCTTGGTAGAGCCCAAATTCGAATACTTTGCAGATTGCAAGTTAACCGATATGGATAAGGTAAACTTGATAATCATCCTTCTTGCAGACTCAGCTCGGGCATAGTGTCTGGGGTTGCATGGGCACACCAACGAGGAAGCCGCCAAGCACACTGGCATTCCCATACAGGACAGCAACTCCTTATGGATATGGAAAGGGTTCCAAGAACGGCTGGAGCGAAGTTTTGGCAAAGACTAGTCCGAGTGAGATCGATCCCTTCTCGAGTGGCGAGCCCTTGTGATGAAGCCACACCACATCGATGAGTCCCTGGATGAGGTAATTGCTTATATGTATAAGCTTAGCCATACAGATCCAGTGCAGGTACAAGACAAGGTTTGGTCAGGCATCACACAAGAGCTTCCGAATGCATGGGCACTTAGGGAGCCATATCTGACTGACCTGAACGAGTACCTAGATCTTCTCCGGAAGGTTGCGCATACGCTGTAGGAGAACAACCGGTTTGGTAACTACGTCATCCACCCAGCCCCCCAGTCTCAGCTCGCAGATAAGAAGGAGGATAGATCCTCAACAACTAGCAGGTTCAAGAAAAAGGAAAAAGCTTCGGGCAGAGAGAACCAGAGGTTTACCAAACCTATGAATTTCAATGCGGGGAACCAGGCAAAGTGGGCGACTTCTGAGTACGCAATAGTGGAGAAGGAAATCCTGTAACGTGTTCGGGCCAGGCCCTAGTCACGTGGCGGTCCGATAGGAGCAGATGGCTTCTAGATCAACAGCAAGCGAGCACTGCTTGCTAAAGGAGGCTTCGAAGGGGTGTAATAGGAGATCAAAGAAGTAACCGTTCAATCAAGTATATTAAGAATACTGTCAGTTGAAGTCTGCTGTCTCCATCGCGGAAATCAGTGGTCTTTAAATACAGCATATCGCTTATCTCCAGTATGAGCGATATTGCAAAACAATACCTCTATCAACCAATAGCACACGAAACACGACCAGTATCAAACGATACCATGAAACCAAACATAAAACAATCTGTGTATCAATCGATAGCACACGAAACACTACCAGTATCAAACAATACTGTGAAACCAAACATAAAACAATGTGTGCATCTATCGATAGCACATGAAACACTACCAGTATCAAGCGATACCGTGAAACCAAACATAAAACACTGTTTGTATCAATCGATAGCACACAAAACAATACAAGTATCATACTATACTGTGAAACCAAACATAAAACAATGTATGTATCAATCGATAGCACACGAAACAATACTAGTATTAAACGATACTGTGAAACCAAGCATAAAACAATGTATGTATCAATCGATAGCACANCTGAGCCCAATCAGTATATGCATGTTGGGAAGCCTGAAAGGTGATGGCTCCAGCCATACCTCCTGCTTCTCAAGAGCATCTACAGGCTTCCTGTTGGTCCCCCCCTTGATCACCCGTAGTCGTTTGGGCAGCGCTACAGTTGGGCCAACTGATGGCCGTCGGGTAAGAAAAAGGACCTCCCAGCCCAGGGGCATTACGGCTGCAGACACGCCTGATGCTACTCCTCGACTGACCCAGCTCCTGTTATTCTGCCCCCAACCCCGTCAGTTGGAACCACTATACCCCATCTTGCCACCCCAAGACCCATGCCTCTGCCAGTTTTCGCTGCCCGCTCCTGATACCTTTCCTGCCGCAGCCTTCCTACCAGCAGTATCGGCCAGCCCAGGGTTCCGGCCACTGCACGCAGTGTCACCAGGAATCTTTGACTAGGTAAGACGCTAGGGGGAGCAAACACCCATGGCTCCATCATGGAGGACTGCAATCCGCGGACCTGGGAGACCTGCCTGCTCCGTTCCTTGGGCACCGGTCATTCCCTCAGCGCCCTCAAAACCATGTCTTCCCTCTGGTCTCCCCACTATCACAAGTGGCGATTCGCACAGCCAAGATGAGTTCTGTCTGGCGGGTTGTAAGTCGGAAGAAACCCGAATCGGGTGGGTTCATCACCACTCCTATGGGTGTAGGAAGGGACCACGGACCCCGGTAAGGCATAGAAGAAGGCAAAAGGAAGGAGATGGACGACCGACATGTGGGCATTGTGGGTCATGGAGGCATCCTGGCCCCCTGATGCAACCTGTGAGTTGTCCAGAGCTGCAGTCATTTCTTTGGACAACACAGTGGCCACTTAATGTAACTTCGGAGAGTGGGCGACACCCTGTTCCACCACCGGCATCAGGACCATCAGGGGCTAACCCCCCGGGGGATGGCAATCTGGATGGCCAGGAGGAACGGTTTGATGGGTATGATAGACCCCGGGAATCCCAAAGTGGGAATACCGGAGGTAGTGGGGATGGGAATACACCACCCGCAGCTGGTACGGCTGGAGCAGGTGGAGATCCAGGGGACTCTGACCATGACAGTTCGCATAATGATGAGGACAGGGATTCTCTCCCTGATTTGGCCCCCTTCCTCGGTGCTCGCACGGATGACGGGAGTAATGAGAAGAAACGAAGGTGGGATTGCCGGGCCAAGAGGCTGGCGAAAGCCCAGAGGGTTACTGGTTTGGTTTCTAGGCCTATACTGGGACACCGGCAGAAGAAGCGCGAAAGGCTGAGTGCTATTCCTCCATTGAATAGCAAAGTTATGGAACTCGTAAGCTCCTTGACCTTGGTAGAGCCCAAATTCGAATACTTTGCAGATTGCAAGTTAACCGATATGGATAAGGTAAACTTGATAATCATCCTTCTTGCAGACTCAGCTCGGGCATAGTGTCTGGGGTTGCATGGGCACACCAACGAGGAAGCCGCCAAGCACACTGGCATTCCCATACAGGACAGCAACTCCTTATGGATATGGAAAGGGTTCCAAGAACGGCTGGAGCGAAGTTTTGGCAAAGACTAGTCCGAGTGAGATCGATCCCTTCTCGAGTGGCGAGCCCTTGTGATGAAGCCACACCACATCGATGAGTCCCTGGATGAGGTAATTGCTTATATGTATAAGCTTAGCCATACAGATCCAGTGCAGGTACAAGACAAGGTTTGGTCAGGCATCACACAAGAGCTTCCGAATGCATGGGCACTTAGGGAGCCATATCTGACTGACCTGAACGAGTACCTAGATCTTCTCCGGAAGGTTGCGCATACGCTGTAGGAGAACAACCGGTTTGGTAACTACGTCATCCACCCAGCCCCCCAGTCTCAGCTCGCAGATAAGAAGGAGGATAGATCCTCAACAACTAGCAGGTTCAAGAAAAAGGAAAAAGCTTCGGGCAGAGAGAACCAGAGGTTTACCAAACCTATGAATTTCAATGCGGGGAACCAGGCAAAGTGGGCGACTTCTGAGTACGCAATAGTGGAGAAGGAAATCCTGTAACGTGTTCGGGCCAGGCCCTAGTCACGTGGCGGTCCGATAGGAGCAGATGGCTTCTAGATCAACAGCAAGCGAGCACTGCTTGCTAAAGGAGGCTTCGAAGGGGTGTAATAGGAGATCAAAGAAGTAACCGTTCAATCAAGTATATTAAGAATACTGTCAGTTGAAGTCTGCTGTCTCCATCGCGGAAATCAGTGGTCTTTAAATACAGCATATCGCTTATCTCCAGTATGAGCGATATTGCAAAACAATACCTCTATCAACCAATAGCACACGAAACACGACCAGTATCAAACGATACCATGAAACCAAACATAAAACAATCTGTGTATCAATCGATAGCACACGAAACACTACCAGTATCAAACAATACTGTGAAACCAAACATAAAACAATGTGTGCATCTATCGATAGCACATGAAACACTACCAGTATCAAGCGATACCGTGAAACCAAACATAAAACACTGTTTGTATCAATCGATAGCACACAAAACAATACAAGTATCATACAATACCGTGAAACCAAACATAAAACAATGTATGTATCAATCGATAGCACACGAAACAATACTAGTATTAAACGATACTGTGAAACCAAGCATAAAACAATGTATGTATCAATCGATAGCACACGAAACAATACTAGTATTAAACGATACTGTGAAACCAAGCATAAAACAATGTATGTATCAATCGATAGCACACGAAACAATACTAGTATTAAACGATACTGTGAAACCAAGCATAAAACAATGTATGTATCAATCGATAGCACATGAAACAATACTAGTATTAAACGATACTGTGAAACCAAGCATAAAACAATGTATGTATCAATCGATAGCACATGAAACAATACCAGTATCAAACGATACCGTGAAACCAAATATAAAGCAACCTAGTACCCGTACTGGTTACACTCCCAAAATAAAATAACAATTTCACCCAATAAAACAACCTAATGAAATCCTAATGGCCGCCAATTCCGCTATTCTCCAGGAAGTCTGCTTAGGACCCATCCTCGTCGTCATCGCTATCCGGCAACAATCTCATGTCGTCCTGCAACATCCATTCCGCACCTTCCAACCATCTTTCCAAACACTCCCTACATGGCTCTTTGTTCACAAAGCAACCTGACTCCCAGTAGTGTGGCAGGTCCACAAAGTTTTGTACTATCCGGTCCTCCCATTCCTCCATCACAACATCGATTCGTCCACAATCCTCGCAGTGATCAATGTAGTATATTTTCCAGTATCCGCTTAGTGGGATGATCTCTCGCTACAGCAGATATCCCAAAATGAGGTCTCGTCCATTGATGCTGACTTCTTCGTAGTTTGACATTTTGTTTCTTTCATATAAGGATAAGGTTTGTATGAGGGTAAGGGTTTGGAGGTCTGGTAGTTTGGTCTGTTTTCTTCAGTGGGTTAGAGGGATGGTCGGTGGTATTTATGTTTCGGTGGTGACCTAGCTTAGGTGTTGGCCTTACTTAGGTGTCGGCCTTGCTTAGGTCTTGCGGGGAAGGGGGTTGCTGCTTAATTTGGGTTTCTTCCATCTCCATGCAACTATCACATTTTTCTGTGCTCAGGTAGCACCCACTACCGAAGCGGAAAACATCTGACACTGTTCCTCCCCACATTCGTCCTGTCGATTCTGGTGTTATTTCTAAGCCTTTGTTTCAGATGTGTATGAATAGTTGGTGTGTAAGGTATCGTCTAGGGATAATATCACAGTTCACCAACAGTCCCATTAGCTGCTGGCGCAGTCTCCAAGGTACTTGCTCATAGTTTGACATCGTAAGCCTGTTGGATGGTGTGTTTTTTTCGCTATTGCCAGTACTCAGCCTCGGCCAGCTGGGCTAGATATGCTCCTTCATCTTCCATTACCTGATTTTCATCTTGGCTGCTTTCAAAATCTCTCTCAAAGTGGGCTGACCGGAATCTGTCCTGTATCCCTTGGTCCGTGTCTGGGCGCAGGTGTTGGATTTCTGGCAGTGTTGGGCTCCATGCCACCGTCACATGGTTTATCGTAGGGGGTAACTCGTCCTCCATTTTGTTTTCTTCCCACCATTGATTAACCAATTCCATCGCATTTTCCCATCCTTCAAGGGGTTCCCAGCTATTCTCTGTTTCCGGGTACCCCACCCATTTCACTAGGAATTGGTCATGGTCGTAGCGTCTTCTATTGTAATGACCCAACATACATGAGCTATGGCAGACGGAACCTATACCTATACAGGTAGCCAGGAGGCGAACTGGCAGGGACCGGCAGGCAAGTAAGTACTTGACCTACGGAGACCTGAAGGCCCAGGCTCCGAGAATGGACAGAATTGGCTGGTCAGGGACTTAGGTACCTGAACAGACCCNTTGTCGCGGCGTAGGTACTACCGCCCTGAAGGGGGGAGTGATTTCCCGCCACAGTCATTTTTTCGCCGCGGACAGTGGGTTGGGAGCCAGGAACAGGACATCTTGCGACCACAAGTGTTGCAGGTGTGCCAGGGATTTCGGCTCTAGTCTTCCTTTTTGGATCAACTGCCGGTAGCAATAACTAAAGACCAGGAGTACTTAAGAATCCGGAAGGCAACAGCTGCCGGTGACAAAGAGGTCGACCGACATTTCATGACGGAAAAGGGTTTGCTCCTGTACAAGAACAGGTGGTATGTTCCAAAGGGTCAGAATCTGCAGCAGACAATCATGAAGGCCGAACATGACTCCCGAATCGCGGGACACTTCGGGACTTAAAAGACCATTGGCAGGGTTAGGGCTAACTTCTATTGGCCTAAGATGGATGAGCACATCACTGACCACGTGCGAACATGTGATGCGTGCCAAAGAAATAAATCTATCAGGCACAAGAAGTTCGGGCTGCTAGAACCTATTGATATTCCTATACGGCCGTGGACACCGATTTCAATGGATTTCATTGTAGCGCTGCTAGAGTCCGAAGGGTGTACCAAGATCTGGGTCATAGTGGACCGATTCTCGAAAATGGCCTATTTCATACCCCTGACCACAGAGGTACCTATCAAGGACCTTGCCTTGATATTCCTGAAGGAAGTTTGGCGCCTTAATGGACTCCGCGAGTCAATCATCTCCGACGGAGATGGCCCATTCACATCCAAGTTCTCGATGAGTCTAATGCATTTGTTGCAAGTGAAACTAAACATTTCGACTGCATTCCACCCAGAGACTGATGGGCAGACCGAGAGGGTTAATCAATCACTGGAGCAGTACCTGCGTAGTTACTGTTCCTACCAACAAGATGATTAGGTTTCGCTGTTACCCTTTGCGGAGTATGCGTAGAACACCTGGACATCAGAATCCACCTGGTTGTCACTTTTTGAGATTCAACTATGGGTTTAATCCAAGAACAAACTGGTCCGGTATCGTGTCTGGTAACTGGGGAATACACCCTAGTAGTGAGCTCTTCGTTAAGGAAGGGGAAGGAACATGGGCAGAGATGCGAGAAATGATCCACGGGCACAGGCAAGGCAACAGAAATGGCATGAGCAGAAAAGATCGCCATCACCGGACTACCTCACCCTGGAGGATGTGGCTGCTGGGCGGGCAAAGGAAATGGACCCTGTGATGTTTAACTGAAAAAACATCCGCACGTAGCGTCCAATGGAGAAGCTGGACCACCGGATGTTTGGGCCTTTCGTGGTCAAACGTCGGGTAGGTAACCGAGCTTATGAACTCCAATTGCCCACTGGATGGAGCATCCACACGGTTTTCAACGTCACGTTACTCGAACCCTATCGCGAGGATCCAGAAGCAGGTAGGGTAAAGGAAGCCCCTACCCCGGAACTTGTAGACAACGAGCCCAGTTACGTCCTGGAAGTTGTTGTGGACAGCCGATGGTACGGAGGAGCGAAGGCGAAGTTTCCGTTGCGCTTTGTCCAGTACCTGGTTCCATGGGAAGGCTACGGGGCTGAGGAGAATTCATGGGAGCCCTAGGAGATGCTAGAAGGGACAGGCATGCAGGCCATTCGGGATTTCCACCAAAGATATCCGTCCAAGTCCAGGGACCATAGGGTCTGGGCGGAATCGAGTCGTGGGAATAAGAGATGATGCTAAGGGTCCAGGACGGACCGTAGAGAAGAGGGGAGTGAGGTAACGACCCAGCATACATGAGCCATGGCAAACGGAACCTATACCCATACAGGTAGCCAGGAGGCGAACTGATAGGAACCGGCAGGCAAGCAAGTACTTGACCTATGGAGACCCGATGGCCTGGGCTCCGAGAATGAACTGAATTGGCTGGTCAGCGCTTTAGGTACCTGGGTACATGCGGGAGCGGTGTCAGCTTACTTAGGGACTTCTGAAGGGGCAGTTGCTCAGCTAGGCCGGGTAACTGAAGACAGGTCAGAAAGGTCTATCACCAGCGACAGGATAGACAGGCTAACAGGGAAAAGTTAACTTGTCCGTTGGACAAGGTTACCCTACTCGCCGGATGAGGTTACCCTGTCATAAGGCTCGGGTTACCCTGTCCAAAGTCCTGAGTTACCCTACCTTTCAATACGAAGTCCCTGCAGGAGTTTGGGAAAAATGGCTAGAATGTTTGTGGCGCGAAGACATGCATAATAGTGGAATCTGGGGTTCCCGAGGATGCTATTGGGCAAGCTACGCAGCTCCGAAGAAGCTACAAATTGCAGACATTATTCCTATCATACCCCTCCGGCCCCGCCTTGAGGCCCGGACGTCATGGGCAAACGGTTGTGAAACTGTGTACAGTCTAGCAAAGAGGACTCTTTGCATACCGGCCTGCAACACCATATACATCGCTGCCATCCAGTCGACCACAGGCTGTTCACCGGATATACAAGGCGGCACAGGGTGGAAGGGGGAGTACATCCTGCGAGTTGTTGGGAGTAAAACGGACCAAAGCCGCTAGAGTTAACGGGTGTTAACCGCGGGAGTTCCAAAGGTAGTCACTTGTGGTACTGGGGCGACTGGGAGAGTTTTACACACCCCTACAAAGCCCGAAAATGTCCCGAAACGCCACAGCCTCTGAAAGGGAAGTGCAGAGACACTAAAAGCATGATTCCTACCCCAGGAAAGGTAGATCCAAGGTAGTGGTCATAGGTGGTGCCGATTGGATCACTCCCGGACTACCGTATCCTGCAGAAGACACCGGAAGCCCGCGACCCGTAAATAGTAGGTAGATAAACCACTCACGGTAGCTGCCAGAGCCAAGCAGAAATCAATGCATATGGGAAGGGTGTCATAGATAGTTCAGTTCATCAGGTGTCTTGACTGTTGGCCACTGGCAAGAGACCTATGCGAAAAGGTTTTCACTCCAGTGAGGAAACTAGCAATGCGCCGCAGAAACGATACCCGCATAAGGTGAACACCGACTAGAGTGTGTCAACACATGCATGCCCGAAGGGGGTGCCAGGAGACGTGTTGGACCACCCTTAACGGAGAAGCGTGTGCTCGAATGGTCGAAGCAAGCTGATAGGGGATTTTCTGGCACAAGATAAAACTACCTAGAAGTCTATGCGAGAACTCTCCCACTCCAACAATCAATCCTCTCGAGACCTTAATTGAGTGAAGCATCGGGCTTAACGGTATTATGTTTTACAGTTTACTTTACTCTTACATTGTCTGACCCTTTGGCGATAAGTTTGAAGTTGTTCAATGCACTTGCACCCTTGGGATCGCTCTTCCTAGTGGAGCCCCTATACAGTATATCGTTAAGTGAGCTCGTCGCTTAACTCCTCTCCTGATTAATTGTTTCCGATTTTCGGCACTGACTTTGCGTCAATACTGGGAACCTTTTCTAGAACAAATAGTCCAGGGTGGAAAGCGCAATGGTGAGTACCGAACTTAGAACCAGGATGCAACGCAACTTGGATTCAGACCTTGACCTTGATGAGAACACCGCCAACACATTTTGTGCATCGGTTTTTGCTGATGTTCACGGTATTGACTGGGACAGCCACCAGCAGCTCGTGGAGGCCGCCCCTATTCAGTTACCCGTGGAATGCCTTGATTTTCTGATTACAGACCCACATGCTACGGTGCTCTCTGTTTTCTAAGACCCTACCCTTGTCCACAACATGACCCCTCCGCCGTGGGAAGGGGTTGCCTTTGGTGGGCTGTCCCGCGAGTTCGTTGAACCTTTCATTATCCTGTAGGTATCTAAGTCTATTGAGGAAGCGAAGCGGGAACTGAGGAACTGGAACACCCAGCAGCAGCAGGTGTTCCCAACACGGATCACTACCACACTGGTGGAATGGATGAAAGTGCAGCAGGAGTCATACCTGCAGATGCTAAGAGACCAGCATGCATTGAAGACTCAGATGGCAGCAATGGAAAAGGCTTTTGAGGAAGGGTATAGTATTGATGCTGAGAATGATGTACTGATGCTAGAGGCCGCGCCCCCACTCCCTCTTGTCCATACCAAGCCCGCGAACTGCGGCATGGAGTTGGCCATAACAGCCAGAGATCACCAATGGCGGGTGTATCTGAGCCCAATCAGTATATGCATGTTGGGAAGCCTGAAAGGTGATGGCTCCAGCCATACCTCCTGCTTCTCAAGAGCATCTACAGGCTTCCTGTCGGTCCCCCCCTNCTGGTCAGGGACTTAGGTACCTGGATAGACCCGGGAGCGGTGTGAGCGTACTTAGTGACTTTTGAAGGGGCAGTTGCTCAGCTAGGCTGGGTAACTGGAGACAGGTCAGAAATGTCTATCGCCGGCGACAGGATAGACAAGGTAACAGGGAAAGGTTATCTGGTCCACTGGACAAGGTTTCCCTACCCTGGGGACTGGGTTACCCTACCCAAAGTCCTGAGTTACCCTACCTTTTAATACGAAGTCTTCCGAAGAGTTCGGGAAAATTGACTGGAATGTTTGTCACGCGAAGCCAAGGATGATACTGGAATCTGGGGTTCCGGGGGATGCTATTGGGCGAGTTATGTAGCTTCGAGGAAGCTGTAAATTGGAGACATTATTCCTATCATACCCCTCCAGCCCCGCCTTGAGGCCCGAACATCATGGGCAAACAGTTGGGTAGTTGTGTACAGTCTAGCAAAGAGGAAACTTTAGAGACATGCTTGCAACACCATGTATGTCGCTGCTGTCTGGTCGGCAATAAGCTGTTCGCAGGATATACAAGGGGGCATAGGGTGGAAGGTGGAGTACCTCCACCAAGTTGCTGGGAGTAAAACGGACCAAAACTGACGGAGTTAACAGGTGTTAACCGTGGGGGTCACGAAGGGAGTCCCGGGTGGTGCCGGGGCGACAGGGAGAGTTTTACACCTACCAAGCCCGCAAGTGTCCCCAACACTATAGGCTCTGAAAGGGAAGTGCAGAGACACTAAAAGCATGATTCCTACCACAGGTAAGGTTGATCCGAGATAGTGGTCATGGGCAGTGCCCCTTGGATCACTCCCAGACTGCCGTGCCCTGCGGAAGACACTGGAAGCCAGAGACCCGTGAATAGTAAATAGATAAACCGCTCACGGTAGCTTCCAGAGTCAAGTAGAGATCTATGCATATGGGAAGGGTATCATAGAAAGTCTCGTTCATGAGGTGCCTTGATGGGTAGCCACTGGCAAGACACCGATGGGCAGAGGTTTTCACTCCAGCGGGCATATTGGAAATGCACCGCAGAAATGATAACCGCATAAGGTGAATGTCGACTAGAGTGTGTCATCACATGCATACCCGAAGGGGGTGCCAGGAGACGTGTCGGACCACCCTTAGCGGAGAAGGCTGTGCTCGAATGGTTGGAGCCAACAGATGGGGGAGTTTCTGGTATAAGATAAAAACTACCTGAATGTCTATGCGAGAACTCTCCTACTCCAACAATCAATCCTCTCGAGACCTTAATTGAGTGAAGCGTCAGGCTTAACGATATTAAGTTTTACTGCTTTCTTTACTCTTACATTGGTGTCAACTTTTGGCAATAAGTTTGAAGTTGTTCAGTGCAGTTGCAACCTTGGGATCCATCTTCCTAGGGGTGCCCCCGTTACAGTATATTGTTAAGCGAGCTCCTGGCTTAACTCCTCTCCTGATTAATTGTTTCTCGACCTTCGGCACTGACCTTGCGTGAATACTGTTGACTTTGTCTAGAACAAGTAGTCCAGGGTGGAAAGCGCAATGGCTAGTACCGAACTTCAAGCTAGAATGGAATCCAACTCACATTCGGACCTTGACCTTGACGAGAACTCTGCCAACACATTTCGTGCGTTGGTTTTTGCAGATGTCCGCGCTATTGAATGGGACGGTCACCAATTGCTTCTGAATGCTGCGCCTATTCAGGTACCTGATGAATGTGTTGATCGTATGATTACAGACCCTCGTGCTGCCGCGCTTTCGTTCTTTCAAGACTCCGCCCTCATCCGTAACATGCTCCCTCCCCCGCTGCAAGGAGTTCCCTTTAGCNCCCTTCAGCGAGTTCTCCCGCGTGTTCGTCGAACCTTACATCGTCTGGCCGGTATCCAAGTCAATTGAGGACGCGAAGCGGGAACTAAAGAACTTGAATGCCCAGCGGCAGCAGGTTTTCCGTAAACAGATTACTATGGCAGTGATGGAATGCATGAAAGTACAGCAGCAGGCATACCTGCGAATGTTAAGAGACCAGAAGGCATTGAAGGATCGCATGGCAGCGCTGGAAAGGGCCTTTGCGGGAGGTTATAGTATTGATGCTGAGAATGACGTACTGATGATAGAGGCGGCGCCCCCACGCCCACTCGTCTACAAGAACCGCAGAACTTCGGGATGGAACTGGCTATGAGAGCCCAGGATGAACAGTAGAGGGGTACAGAAGCCCCGTGGGTATACGGATGTTGGAAAGCCTCATGGGTGAAGGCTACAGCTATACCTCGTCCTTCACAAGAGCATCAACAGGCTCTCTGTCTGTCACCTCCTGTATCGCCCGCAGTCATTCAAGAAGTCCGGCGATTGGACCAACCAATGGGCGTCGGGTTAAGAAAAGGACGTCAAAGCCAAAGGGTATCACGGCACCAGATACACCTGACCCTACTCCTCGGCCGACCCCTGCTCCTATTAACCCTCCTGCAACACCGTCGGTTGCCACTCCCTTACCTCACATCGCTGCCCCAAGACCCACACCTTTACCCATCTCGTTGCCCGCTCCTGATACCTTTCCTGCCACAGCCTTTCTGCTAGCACTATCGGGTACCCCAGGGTTCCGACCACAGCGTGCGGCATCACCAGGATTTTTCGAACAGGTAAGGTGCCAGGAAGAGCGAGTACCCATGGCTCCATGATGAGGAACTCCGATCCCCGGACCTGGGACACCTGCTCGCTCCATCCCTTGGGCACCCGTGATTCCCTCTGGCCCCTTGCAACCAACTCCTCCTTCTCTGCTCCACACAATCACAAGGGGCGAGTCAGACAGCCAAGATGAACTTTGCTTGTTGGGCTGCAAATCGGAAGAAACCAGTATGGGGTGGATTTATTACCATACATATGGGTGCAGGAAGGAACAACGGACCCCCGTGAGGCATTGAAGAAGGCAGAAGGAAGGAGATGGATGGCCAACATGTGGGTATTGTGGCTCATGGAGGCATGTTGGCCCCCCGATGCAACCCCTGAGCTGCCCAGAGCTACAGGCATTTCTGCGGATAACTCCGGTGGCGCCTAACCGAACTCCTGAGAGTGGGCGATGCCCTGTTCTACCACCGGCATCAGTACCACCAGGTGCTAACCCCCCCGGGGATAGGAATCAGGATGGCCACGAGGAACGGTTTGATAGGTATGATAGACCACGGGAGACACTAGGTGGAAACGCCGGGGATGGTGGATATGGAAAGGTGCCTCCTGGAGGTGGTGCAATCAGAGTGGGAGGAGATCCAGGGGACTCCAACCATGACAGTCCGGATGATGATGATGCCGATTCTCTCCCTGATGTGACTCGGTCCCTCGGCACTCGCAAGGAAGATTGGTGTGATGGGAAGAAACGACGGTGGGACCGCCGTGCTAAGAAGCTACAATGGGAATTCTGGAGCAGATCGACCTCATGGCCATCCTCCAGACAGCGGCAAAAGAAGCTGGAGAAGTCGAGCGGTATTCCAGCGTTCAAGGGAAAGGTTACCAAACTTGCAAGCTTCCTAACTCTAGTGGAGGTCAAGTTCGAATACTTTGCAGGGTGCAGGTTGACCGATATGGGCAAGGTAAACCTGGTGATCCCCCTCTTAGAAGATACCACCCGAACATGGCATCTCGGGCTGCACTCACACATCAATAAAGAGGCAGCCAAGTATACTGGGGTTCCTGTTAACAACTGTAACCCGTTAGGAACGTGGAAAGGATTCCGGGAACGACTGGAACGAAGTTTCGGCGGTGACCAAGCAGAACGAGACCAATCCCTTCTTGAGTGGAGAGACCTGGTGATGAAGCCACATCACATTGATGAGTACCTGGACAGGATAATTGACTACATGGATAAGCTTAGCTATACGGATCCAGTACAGGTACGAGACCAGGTATGGTTGGGTATTACCTAGGAAGTTCGGAATGCGTGGGCACTCAAGGACCCGCATTCAAGCGACTTGAACGACTACGGTGATCTTCTGCGGAAAGTTGGACACACGCTGGAAGACAACACCTGGTTCAGTAACGGGGTTATCCATCCTGTCCAACGGTCTCAGCCAATGGAAAGGAAGGACGATAGGTCATCGACTTTGGGGATGTTTAAGAAGAAGGAAAAAGGTTTGGGCAGACGGAACCAGAGGCCTGCCAAACCTACTAATTTCAATGCGGGGAAACAGGCAAAGCCGGTGACTTCTGAGTGTGCAATAGTACATGAGGAAATCCCGTCAACTTTGACCAAACGTCGGAGGAAGCACAATCAGTGCACCAAGTGTGGACAAAGTGGTCACTTCTGGAGGCAGTGTACTGCCACAACCCCAGTCGTTAGTTCATCCAAACAGGACTGTGGGTTGAAAGGGTCAGCCCCGGTAAGCGAACTCAGAGGGACAGACAAGTGGCTGAAGCGCATTGAAGCGCCACCTCCGGCCTCCTCATCAAAGATACTTCAAGTCCGCCAGGCATCACCTCAGATCATGGAGGTTGATACTGACGGATCAGAATAGGTATGAACCCATTCTGTTTAAGGTGTAGCCTTATTAACCCATAGCCATAGACCCCTGAGGGATAGATGGACATGAGCCACGGAGGTGGCTTCGGAGATGGGTGAGTACCCTTCTACTGCATAAAGGACCCGGATACTGACTACACCCAGGAGGTGTGGGCAGGTAGATGTTACGGGCCAGGCATGGTGGGCTGGGCTATCTCTCCTTTGTTGGGTTGCTGGTTATTTCCTTTTTTCTAGTTATACGTATTTCTTTCAGGATTTCCTTAGCTGGATGGGCAAGTCATAGGACATTATTTCGGTTGAGGCTGGGTGAGGTCCTGCTTGAGGAGACGCTCGAGGTTGGGGAATCAAGGCTGCTTCGCATGGAACCGGTCCGACAGCGGACTTTTACGCACCGCGGGAAAAAATTGTTATGTTTAGTATAAGCAGAATAGGTTCAGGCGGGACTTCATCAAATAAATGGTGCTATTTTTAAGTTTACCTGAGGCGGGTGCAGTACCCGAAATCATGCTGGCGTGATAGTAAACACCCTAGCAATTGATAAAAGAAGAATCCCAATCCCTTAACCTTTACGGACCCGTTGTGGCCACTGTTGTGTCGGAAGGCAAGAGACCAAAAGGAATTACTAAGCCAGCGGTAATCACATTCCTGGGTCAGGTCTAGACTACACCAAGTCATTAGGGATGAGGATAGGTGACCACCACAATGAGATGCACTTTGAAGTCGCAGATATGACCAGCACTAAGGTGGATGGGTACCTACCTATGTCTTGGTTGAAGGACCATAATCCCGACATAGATTGGAATACTGGATCTCTAACCTGGTGCTCAGATTTCTGCATGGCTAACTGCCTGGCAGAGCAGGGGCGGTTAGTCTTCATGACCGACGAAGAGTTACTAGCCGAAGACCGTAGTAACATGTACCTATTGGGAATTGTGCAATTCTCCGATGAGGAAGGTGCCCACATTATGGTTAAGCTACTCCCCGGGTATAAGAACTATGGGGATATCTTCAGTCAGGAACGGATTGAGGCACTACCTGAGCAGTGGAAGTATGACCACATGATTGAATTGCTAACCGGGACTCAACCTCCGTTTGGGCCTATCTATCCGTTATCGGAAAAGGAGCTGAAGGAACCCTAGGAATATCTCAATAACATGCTGTGAACAGGAAAGCTGCAGCGATCCAGTTCCACGGCAGCAGCCCCTATCGTCTTTGTGCCCAAACCAGATGGTACATTAACACTGGTAATAGATTACCGAGGGCTGAACAAAATCACGGTGAAGAGCAACCATCCTCTACCGTTGGTGAATGAACTGCGAGATAGGTTAGGAAAAGCCATTGTATTCACCAAGTTGGACTTGAAGAACGGCTACTACCTTCTGCGGATGGCAGAAGGTGTGTAATGGAAGACGGCCTTGCAGTGCAGATATGGACTGTATGAATACACGGTCATGCCATTTCGGTTGTGTAATGCCCTCGCAACCTTCCAAAGCATGATAAATAAGGTCTTTCAGAACTGCTGGATAAAGGAGTCATCGCGTACATGGATGACATCCTGATCTATTCTGAAACTATGGAAGAGCACGTCACGATGGTGTGGCGTGTGATGGAGAAATTGCAGAAAGCTAGACTATGTGTAAGCATGAAGAAGTCCAGCTTCCACCAAGGGGAGGTTGAATTCCACGAATACAAGATCTCAGATATGGGGATCTCTATGTTGTCAGAGAAGGTGCAGACAATCAGGGATTGGGCAACTCCCACATGCGTAGTCCATGTTCAAAGCTTTATGGGCTTTGCGAACTTCTATCATCAGTTCATAGAGGGGTTCAGCAAGATAGCGAAACCTCTGAGGGACTTGACAAAGAAGGATGTCCGATGCGAATGGACACCTGCATGTGAGCAGGCCTTCAACCATTTGAGGGAAGAGTTCACGTCCAAACCTATCCTCGGACATTTCGACCCTGAAGGGTCAACACGGCTGGAAACGGACGCTAGTGACTTTGCATTAGGAGCCGTTCTCTCACAGTTCAGTAAGGATGAGAGATGGCATCCAGTGGCCTACCATAGTAGGAAGTTTCACCCAGCGGAGATTAATTATGATGTCCGTGACAAGGGAATGATGGCCATCGTGGCGGCGTTCAAGGAATGGGATCATTTGCTACGGTCGGTAACGGACCAGTTGGTGATCTATATGGATCATAAGAATTTGGAGTACTTCAATAGTACCCAGGTCCTTAACCGAAGGTAGCACCACGGGGCTGAGTTCCTGCAACTGTTTAACCTCGAGGTGGTTTACCGAGATGGACTGTTCAATGAGAAGGCAGATGCTTTGTCGCGGCGTAGGGACTAGCGCCCTGAACGGGGGAGTGATTTTCCGCCACAGTCGTTTTTTCGCCCCAGACAGTGGGTTGGGAGCCAGGAAAGGGACATCTTGCGACCACAAGTGTTGCAGGTGTGCCAAGGATTTCGGCCCCAGTCGTCCTTTTTGGATCAACTGCGGGTAGCGATAACCGAAGACCAGTAGTACTTAAGGATCCTGAACGCAACAGCTGCAGGTGACAAAGAGGTCGACCGACATTTCACGACGGAAAAGGGCTTACTCCTGTGCAAGAACCGGTGGTATGTTCCCAAGGGTCAGAATCTGAACCAGACAATCATGATGGCAGAACATGACCCCCGAATCGTGGGACACTGCGGGACCTATAAGACCATTGGCAGAGTTAGGGCTAACTTCTATTGGCCTAAGGTGGATGAGCACATCACCGACCACGTGCGGACATGTGATGCGTGCCAAAGAAATAAAGCCATCAGGCGCAAGAGGTTTGGGCTGCTGGGACCTATTGATGTTCCTATGCGCCCGTGGACAGTGATTTCAATGGATTTCATTGTAGCACTGCCAGAGTCCTAAGGGTATACCAAGATATGGGTCATAGTGGATAGATTCTCGAAAATGGCACACTTCATACACCTGACCACGGAGGTACCTATCAAGGAGCTTGCCTTGATATTCCTGAAGGAAGTTTGGCACCTTCATGGACTCCCAGAGTCAATCATCACCAATCGTGATAGCCCATTCACATCCAAGTGCTGGTTGGGTCTAATGCACTGGTTGCAAGTGAAACTGAACGCTTCGACTGCATTCCACCCTGAGACTGATGGGGAAACCGAGAGGGTGATTCAGACACTGGAGTAGTACTTGCGTAGTTACTGTTCCTGTAACGTGTTCGGGCCAGGCCCTAGTCCCGTCGAGGTACGATAGGAGCAGAGGGCTTCGTGATCAACATGAAGCGAGTGCTGCTTGCTAAAGGAGGCTGCGAACGGAGTGTAATAGGAGATTAACAAGTAGCTGTTCAACTAAGCATATTTTAAATATACCGTCTGTCGAAGTCTGCTGTTTCTATCGCGGGAATCAGCAGTCTTTAAATACAGCCTATCGCTTATTTCCAGTATAAGCGATATTGCAAAACAATGTGTGTATCAACCGATAGCACACGAAACAATACAAGTATCAAACGATAGCGTGAAACTAAATGTAAAACAATGTGTGTATCAAACGAGAGCACACAAAACAATACAAGTATCAAACAATACTATGAAACTAAACATAAAACAATGTCTGTATTAAGCGATACCACACGAAACAATACAAGTATCAAACAATACTGTGAAACCAAATACAAAACAACCTAGTATCCATACCGGTTATACTCCCAAAATAAAATAAGAATTTCATCAAATAAAACAACTTAATAAATCCTAATAGCCACTAATTCCACTATTCTTCTGAAAGTCTGCTTAGGACCCATCCCCACCATCATTGCTTTCCTGCAACAATCTCATGTCATCCTACAACATCCATTCCGCACCTTCCAACTATCTTTCCAAACACTCCGGACATGGCACTCTGGGTACCTAGCAACCTGACTCCCTGTGGTGTGGCAGGTCCACAAGGTTCCGTACTATCCGGTTTTCCCATTCCTCCGTCTCGACATCGGTTCGACAGCAATCCTCGCAGTGATCAATGTAGACTATCTTCCAGTATGCGCTTTCTGGGATGATCACGTGGTATAGCAGGTATCCAAAAATGAGGTCTCGTCCCTTTACGCTGACTTCTTCGTAGTTTCACATTTTGTTTCTTTCGCGTCAGGACAAGTTTATAAGAGGGTAAAGGTTTGGAGGTCTGGTAGTTTGGTTTGTTTTCTTCAGCGTGTTAGAGGGATAGTGGGTGGTATTTATGTTTCGGTAGTGACCTCGCTTAGGTGTTGGCCTCGTTTAGGTGTAGACCTTGCTTAGGTCTTCAGGGGAAGGGGGGTGCAGCTTAATTTCGGTTTCTTCCATCTCCATGCAACCATCACATTTTTCTGTGCTCAGGTAGCACCGACTACCGAAGCGGAAAACATCTGACACTGATCCTCCCCACATTCGTCCCATCGATTCTGCTGTTATTTCTAAGCATGGGTTGCAGAGGTGTATGAATAGTCACTTTGTAAGGTATTGTCTAGGGATAAAATCACTGTTCACCAACAGTCCCATTAGCTGATGGCACAGTCTCCAAGGCACTTGGTCATAGTTTGACATTGTAAGGCGGCTGGATGGAGTGTTTTTTCCTTTCACTATTGGCCGTACTCCATCTCAGCCAGCTGGGCTAGGTATGGTGCTTCATCTTCCATTACCGGATTTTCATCTCCACTGCTTGCGAAATTGCTCGCGAAGTGGGCTGACCAAAATCTGTCCTGTATCCCCTGGTCCATGTCCAGGCCCAGGTGTCGGATTTCTGGTAGGGTTGGGCTCCACGCTACTGGCACATGGTTTACCATAGGGGGTAGCTCGTCCAGCGGTTTGTTGTCTTCCCAACATTGACTAACCGCTTCCATTGCATTTTCCAATCCTTCAAGGTGTTTCTAGCCATTTTCGGTTTCCGGGTACCCAACCCATTTCACTAGGAATTGGTCGCGGTCATATCGTCTTCTATGGTCTCGTATCATCTCTACTTCCCATTGCGGCTTCCCATGAACCACGAGCGGAGCCGGTTTTGCGTGGCTCCTTCCAGGCAAGGAGATATCGTCGTTAGGGTGTAACGACCCAGCATACGTGAGCTATGGCAGCCGGAACCTACACCCATACAGGTAGCTCGGAGGCGAACTGGTAGGAACCGGCAGGCAAGTGAGTACTTGACCTACGGAGACCCGATGGCCCGGGCTCCG
>PYWC01000021.1:281161-314673 GCA_003182015.1 Tuber magnatum | reverse complement strand
GCATGCCTGAAAGGGGTGCCAGGAGATGTGTCGGACCACCCTTAGCGGAGAAGGGTGTGCTCGAATAGTTGGAGTAAAGTGATGGGGGAGTTTCTGGCATAAGATAAAACTACGTGAACATCTATGCGAGAACTCTCTTACTACAACAATCAATCCTCCCGAGACCTTAATTGAGTGTAGTGTCAGGCTTAACGATATTAAGTCTTACCGTTTACTTTACTCTTACATCTGTGTGACCTTTTGGCGACAAGTTTGAAGTTGTTTGATGCGGTCGCAACCTTGGGATCCATCTTCCTAGGTGTGCCCCCGTTACACAGACAGGGTAATCGGGAAAGGTTATGTGGTCCACTGGACAAGGTAACCCTACCGTGGGGCTTGGGTTACGCTGCGCAAAGTCCTGAGTTACCCTACCTTTCAATACGAAGTCTCTTGCACAGTTCGGGAAAATTGACTGGAATCTTTGTCAGGTGAAGCCCTGCATGATACTGGAATCTGGGGTTCCTGGGGATGCCATTGGGCGAGCTACGTAGCTTCGAGGAAGCTGTAAATTGGAGACATTATTCCTATCATACCCCTCCGGCCTCCTCTTGAGGCCCGGAGGTCATGGGCAAACCGTTGGGCAGTTGTGCGCAGTCTAGCAAAGAGGAAACTTTGCAGACATGCTTGCAACACTGTGTACGTCGCTGCTGTCCAGTCGACACTAGGCTATTCACAGGATATAGAAGGGGGCATAGGGTGGAAGGTGGAGTACCTCCACCAAGTTGTTCGGAGCAAAACAGACCAGAACTGACACAGTTAATGGGTGTTAAGCATGCGGGTCGCGCCGGTAGTCCAGGGTAGAGCCGGGGCGACCAGGAGGGTTTTACATCTACCAAGCCCGAAAGTGTCCCCAATGCTATAGGCTCTGAAAGGGAAGTGCAGAGAGACTAAAAGCATGATTCCTACCACAGGGAAGGTAGATCCGTGGTAGTGGTCATGGGTAGCGCCCATTGGATCACTACAGGACTACCTTGCCATGTGGAAGACACCGGAAGCCCGAGACCCATGAATAGTAAATAGACAAACCGCTCACGGTAGCTTCCGGAGTCAAGTAGAGATCAACACATATGGGAAGGGTGTCATAGAAAGTCTAGTTCATGAGGTGCCTTGATGGTTAGCCACTGGCAAGACACCGATGCGCAGAGGTTTTCACTCTGGCGGGCATATTGGGAATGCACTGCAGAAACGATAACCGCATAAGGTGAACGCCGTCTAGAGTGTGTCCACACATGCATGCCCGAAGACGGTGCCAGGAGACCTGTCGGACCACCGTTAGCGGGGAAGGGTGTGCTTGAATGGTTGGAGTAAATTGATGGGGGAGTTTCTAGCATAAGATAAAAACTACCTGAAAGTCTATGCAAGAACTCTCCTGCTCCAACAGTCAATCCTCTCGAGACCTGAATTGAGTAAAGCGTCAGGCTTAACGATATTAAGTTTTACCATTTTCTTTACCCCTACATTGGTGTTGTAACCGGTACGGGTTACTAGGGTTTTATGTTTTATGTTTCGTGTGCTATCGGTTGATACACACATTATTTTATGTTTGGTTTCACAGTATCGTTTGATACTTGTATTGTTTCGTGTGCTATCGGTTGATACACACATTGTTTTATGTTTGGTTTCACAGTATCGTTTGATACTTGTATTGTTTCGTGTGCTATCGGTTGATACACACATTGTTTTATGTTTGGTTTCACAGTATCGTTTGATACTTGTATTGTTTCGTGTGCTATCGGTTGATACACACATTGTTTTATGTTTGGTTTCACAGTATCGTTTGATACTTGTATTGTTTCGTGTGCTATCGGTTGATACACACATTGTTTTATGTTTGGTTTCACAGTATCGTTTGATACTTGTATTGTTTCGTGTGCTATCGGTTGATACACACATTGTTTTATGTTTGGTTTCACAGTATCGTTTGATACTTGTATTGTTTCGTGTGCTATCGGTTGATACACACATTGTTTTATGTTTGGTTTCACAGTATCGTTTGATACTTGTATTGTTTCGTGTGCTATCGGTTGATACACACATTGTTTTATGTTTGGTTTCACAGTATCGTTTGATACTTGTATTGTTTCGTGTGCTATCGGTTGATACACACATTGTTTTATGTTTGGTTTCACAGTATCGTTTGATACTTGTATTGTTTCGTGTGCTATCGGTTGATACACACATTGTTTTATGTTTGGTTTCACAGTATCGTTTGATACTTGTATTGTTTCGTGTGCTATCGGTTGATACACACATTGTTTTATGTTTGGTTTCACAGTATCGTTTGATACTTGTATTGTTTCGTGTGCTATCGGTTGATACACACATTGTTTTATGTTTGGTTTCACAGTATCGTTTGATACTTGTATTGTTTCGTGTGCTATCGGTTGATACACACATTGTTTTATGTTTGGTTTCACAGTATCGTTTGATACTTGTATTGTTTCGTGTGCTATCGGTTGATACACACATTGTTTTATGTTTGGTTTCACAGTATCGTTTGATACTTGTATTGTTTCGTGTGCTATCGGTTGATACACACATTGTTTTATGTTTGGTTTCACAGTATCGTTTGATACTTGTATTGTTTCGTGTGCTATCGGTTGATACACACATTGTTTTATGTTTGGTTTCACAGTATCGTTTGATACTTGTATTGTTTCGTGTGCTATCGGTTGATACACACATTGTTTTATGTTTGGTTTCACAGTATCGTTTGATACTTGTATTGTTTCGTGTGCTATCGGTTGATACACACATTGTTTTATGTTTGGTTTCACAGTATCGTTTGATACTTGTATTGTTTCGTGTGCTATCGGTTGATACACACATTGTTTTATGTTTGGTTTCACAGTATCGTTTGATACTTGTATTGTTTCGTGTGCTATCGGTTGATACACACATTGTTTTATGTTTGGTTTCACAGTATCGTTTGATACTTGTATTGTTTCGTGTGCTATCGGTTGATACACACATTGTTTTATGTTTGGTTTCACAGTATCGTTTGATACTTGTATTGTTTCGTGTGCTATCGGTTGATACACACATTGTTTTATGTTTGGTTTCACAGTATCGTTTGATACTTGTATTGTTTCGTGTGCTATCGGTTGATACACACATTGTTTTATGTTTGGTTTCACAGTATCGTTTGATACTTGTATTGTTTCGTGTGCTATCGGTTGATACACACATTGTTTTATGTTTGGTTTCACAGTATCGTTTGATACTTGTATTGTTTCGTGTGCTATCGGTTGATACACACATTGTTTTATGTTTGGTTTCACAGTATCGTTTGATACTTGTATTGTTTCGTGTGCTATCGGTTGATACACACATTGTTTTATGTTTGGTTTCACAGTATCGTTTGATACTTGTATTGTTTCGTGTGCTATCGGTTGATACACACATTGTTTTATGTTTGGTTTCACAGTATCGTTTGATACTTGTATTGTTTCGTGTGCTATCGGTTGATACACACATTGTTTTATGTTTGGTTTCACAGTATCGTTTGATACTTGTATTGTTTCGTGTGCTATCGGTTGATACACACATTGTTTTATGTTTGGTTTCACAGTATCGTTTGATACTTGTATTGTTTCGTGTGCTATCGGTTGATACACACATTGTTTTATGTTTGGTTTCACAGTATCGTTTGATACTTGTATTGTTTCGTGTGCTATCGGTTGATACACACATTGTTTTATGTTTGGTTTCACAGTATCGTTTGATACTTGTATTGTTTCGTGTGCTATCGGTTGATACACACATTGTTTTATGTTTGGTTTCACAGTATCGTTTGATACTTGTATTGTTTCGTGTGCTATCGGTTGATACACACATTGTTTTATGTTTGGTTTCACAGTATCGTTTGATACTTGTATTGTTTCGTGTGCTATCGGTTGATACACACATTGTTTTATGTTTGGTTTCACAGTATCGTTTGATACTTGTATTGTTTCGTGTGCTATCGGTTGATACACACATTGTTTTATGTTTGGTTTCACAGTATCGTTTGATACTTGTATTGTTTCGTGTGCTATCGGTTGATACACACATTGTTTTATGTTTGGTTTCACAGTATCGTTTGATACTTGTATTGTTTCGTGTGCTATCGGTTGATACACACATTGTTTTATGTTTGGTTTCACAGTATCGTTTGATACTTGTATTGTTTCGTGTGCTATCGGTTGATACACACATTGTTTTATGTTTGGTTTCACAGTATCGTTTGATACTTGTATTGTTTCGTGTGCTATCGGTTGATACACACATTGTTTTATGTTTGGTTTCACAGTATCGTTTGATACTTGTATTGTTTCGTGTGCTATCGGTTGATACACACATTGTTTTATGTTTGGTTTCACAGTATCGTTTGATACTTGTATTGTTTCGTGTGCTATCGGTTGATACACACATTGTTTTATGTTTGGTTTCACAGTATCGTTTGATACTTGTATTGTTTCGTGTGCTATCGGTTGATACACACATTGTTTTATGTTTGGTTTCACAGTATCGTTTGATACTTGTATTGTTTCGTGTGCTATCGGTTGATACACACATTGTTTTATGTTTGGTTTCACAGTATCGTTTGATACTTGTATTGTTTCGTGTGCTATCGGTTGATACACACATTGTTTTATGTTTGGTTTCACAGTATCGTTTGATACTTGTATTGTTTCGTGTGCTATCGGTTGATACACACATTGTTTTATGTTTGGTTTCACAGTATCGTTTGATACTTGTATTGTTTCGTGTGCTATCGGTTGATACACACATTGTTTTATGTTTGGTTTCACAGTATCGTTTGATACTTGTATTGTTTCGTGTGCTATCGGTTGATACACACATTGTTTTATGTTTGGTTTCACAGTATCGTTTGATACTTGTATTGTTTCGTGTGCTATCGGTTGATACACACATTGTTTTATGTTTGGTTTCACAGTATCGTTTGATACTTGTATTGTTTCGTGTGCTATCGGTTGATACACACATTGTTTTATGTTTGGTTTCACAGTATCGTTTGATACTTGTATTGTTTCGTGTGCTATCGGTTGATACACACATTGTTTTATGTTTGGTTTCACAGTATCGTTTGATACTTGTATTGTTTCGTGTGCTATCGGTTGATACACACATTGTTTTATGTTTGGTTTCACAGTATCGTTTGATACTTGTATTGTTTCGTGTGCTATCGGTTGATACACACATTGTTTTATGTTTGGTTTCACAGTATCGTTTGATACTTGTATTGTTTCGTGTGCTATCGGTTGATACACACATTGTTTTATGTTTGGTTTCACAGTATCGTTTGATACTTGTATTGTTTCGTGTGCTATCGGTTGATACACACATTGTTTTATGTTTGGTTTCACAGTATCGTTTGATACTTGTATTGTTTCGTGTGCTATCGGTTGATACACACATTGTTTTATGTTTGGTTTCACAGTATCGTTTGATACTTGTATTGTTTCGTGTGCTATCGGTTGATACACACATTGTTTTATGTTTGGTTTCACAGTATCGTTTGATACTTGTATTGTTTCGTGTGCTATCGGTTGATACACACATTGTTTTATGTTTGGTTTCACAGTATCGTTTGATACTTGTATTGTTTCGTGTGCTATCGGTTGATACACACATTGTTTTATGTTTGGTTTCACAGTATCGTTTGATACTTGTATTGTTTCGTGTGCTATCGGTTGATACACACATTGTTTTATGTTTGGTTTCACAGTATCGTTTGATACTTGTATTGTTTCGTGTGCTATCGGTTGATACACACATTGTTTTATGTTTGGTTTCACAGTATCGTTTGATACTTGTATTGTTTCGTGTGCTATCGGTTGATACACACATTGTTTTATGTTTGGTTTCACAGTATCGTTTGATACTTGTATTGTTTCGTGTGCTATCGGTTGATACACACATTGTTTTATGTTTGGTTTCACAGTATCGTTTGATACTTGTATTGTTTCGTGTGCTATCGGTTGATACACACATTGTTTTATGTTTGGTTTCACAGTATCGTTTGATACTTGTATTGTTTCGTGTGCTATCGGTTGATACACACATTGTTTTATGTTTGGTTTCACAGTATCGTTTGATACTTGTATTGTTTCGTGTGCTATCGGTTGATACACACATTGTTTTATGTTTGGGTTCACAGTATCGTTTGATACTTGTATTGTTTCGTGTGCTATCAGTTGATACACACATTGTTTTGCAATATCGCTCATACTGGAAATAAGCGATATGCTGTATTTAAAGACCGCTGATTCCCGCGATGGAAACAGCAGACTTCGACAGATAGTATTCTTAAATATACTTGGTTGAACGGTTACTTCTTTGATCTCCTATTACACCCCGTTCGAAGCCTCCTTTAGCAAGCAGCACTCGCTTCGTGTTGATCACGAAGCCATCTGCTCCTATCGTACCGCTACGTGACTAGGGCCTAGCCCGAACACGTTAGAGGTGTGAACTTTTGGTGATAAGTTTGAAGTTGTTCGGTGCAGTCACAACCTTCGGATACATCTTCCTAGGGGTGCCCCGGTTACATCTATTGTCTTGTATGGTTTCCACTTCCCATTCCTGTTTCTCGTCAACCACAATCGCGGGTGCTTTCACGTGGCTCCTTTCAGAGAACGAGACATTATCATTGGCGAGGTATGTTTTCACGATGGATGCATGGAATGTTGCTTTCCGGTTTCTGTACATTCTGCCACGCATTTCTACCTTGCAATTTTGTGTATGTTTATCGTATTCAATTATCTTAAATGGTCCACACCAGCGCGGTTGACATTTCTTGCTACGTCCCAATGCCGTTGCAAATAAGCTTCCGTATACCAGTAACAGATTATCCTTTCCTATCGGTATATACTATCTGCGTCGCTTTGCTGCCGTTCTCGTACTTCCAAATCCTGCCAATTTAACCTCCTTGAATGTCGCATTCCAGATTGCTTGGTGCCTGTTTAACAATTCCTCGGCCGCCGGTACTGCAGAGTTCTTGAAGTTTGCTAGGAGAAGTAGCAGGTGATTCTTTCCAAAAATGGCCTCATATGGTGACATACCGGGGGTTTCTGATGATCCCACATTCAGGTATGCTGCTGTCTCTGGTATGGCATCAAACCAATTGTTTTCCCTTGTGTTGACTAGGTTTCGGAGAGCTGTCTTCAATTCTCGAATATTTCTTTTGACTTGTCCCTTAGTTTCATGATGGCCTGGTGCCGCCTTGATATGCTCAATATCTAACGATTGACACTGTTGTTTCCACACATGTGACTCAAACCGTGGGTCCGCATCGCTTGCTAGAGATGTTGGGTAGCCATGGGGTGTAAATATTTTGTTGCGTAGAAGTTCCCAGGTTGCTATTGCTGTTACTTGCTTAGTTGTAGGTATGAGCCAAGTGAATGCCAAAAACTTGTCCATCGCAACCAGGGTTGTATCGTATCCCCCTGCAGTGTGGAAGGGTCCCGCAAAGTCAATGGCCATTGATTCGAAGATTCCCGACGGCAGGGTAATCGTTTGAGCCTTTCCTTCTGGCAATTTTATAGGCTCCTTATTTATCTGACATGTGTGGCACTGTGTTACATACTCTCTAAAGTCCTTTTGCATTTCAGGCCAAAATAGTTACTCCGTTGCGTACCGTAAGTTTCCTTCAACACTGTGGTGGCTTTTCTTGTGGATTTCACTAAGGAGATATTCTCTTAATGTCGTATTTCCGTATACGGGGCCTTTTGGGATATACAGGCAGTCTTCCCTGTATTTGGTTTTTGCGTATAGCATTCCGTTTGCAACCTTGTAGGAGGATAAGTCTCCTGTGGAGTCTATACTTTCATTGACCTTTTTTCAAATTGGTTCTCTCCGGTATGCTGCTATCATGTGTGCTCGGAACGTTCCGATCATTTCATTGACTGTTTGTAAGGTGTCGCGTTCGTCTTCTATCTGGCTTCCTCTGGTTGTCTCAGGTAGGTCTTCCTCCTCGTTATCTTCTAAGACATGGTATAGCCTGCGCCAATATTCTGTCTTCGTCGCAGGTATTACTGAGAGTATTGTCTCATCGGTAAGGCTTTCTAGCCATTCCACAGGCCTGATCTGTGGTGGGCTATCTGGGCCTGGCATTCGGAAGGCCGCTATTGTCTCCGCCTTAAGGTGCTGTATTGGTTCTGGCTCCGGCATTTGGAATGCCGGGGCTTCCGGGTTTAGCAGTGCCGGAATCGTATAAGATCGGGGCATCGGGTGGGCAAGGGTGGACGGCCCTTCTCCTGGACTTGTTGGTCTTGCGCCGATCCTTTCTTGCCATTCACAGTCATTGATTTTGGGTGACTCGGGAGGGCTCGGGTCGATTTCTGTACTTGGGGGGCTTGGTCCTTCACTAAGCAGGCAAGGGGTCGATTTTCCCTGTCGTCTAGGATAGTTGTTCATGAATTAGATCTCGGGTTGATGATACGGGCAATGATCCGTGTAATAGTGTGACTTGTGTAATGCCCTATGTTGGAGTTCTTCCACTGGCATACTTCGCAGGGTACACTGGTCACCCCAATCGTTTCCTGCAGGGATCGAGCAGGGGCTTGCAGCTGGTACAGGGGCCTCGTTGGGGTACTCAGTATAGGAGAAAGCAGGGGAAGCAGGGAAGAACTCATGTGTGGGCTCCATTGTGTTTGATTCTTGCTCGTAGACCGTGTTATCCCAGATGTCATCCAATTCCTTTGTATAATCATGGACATAGAGTGGGTTCAAGTGTGATTCCCCCTTGTATACCCGTGAAAGGGTATCAGCTAAATAGTTCGTCCTTCCTAGTGCATAGCCTATTTTCGCGTTGTATTTTCCCAAGGCACTTAGCCATCTCACTTGCTTTCTGTTTGGGTTTTTTGCCATTTGTAGTTTTGTCAAGGGTTGGTGGTCTGTAACTATTGTAAAGGAATTTCCGATAAGCATATTGTGGAACCAGTTAAGCGCTTCCACTATTCCTAAGGCCTCTTTATCAGTGGTCCCATAGTTCATCTGAGCGCTGGTGAACTTCCTGCTGTGTAACGTCGATGGTCATGCCGTCTCATAAGTGGGTCCCTGTCCCACCCATGCTCCAACTTCTAAACCTGAGGTGTCTGTAGCTAACCAAATTCTTTCCTCGTTTCACATGTCTATGGGTCGCATGACTTGGTGATCGATAATTGGCTTTCGGACTATATCGAATGTGGTCTGGTGGGTCGTTGTCCATACGAATTCAGCATTTTCTGTTAAGTCGCTCAGCGGCTTGGTTAACCTTGCATGGTGCGGGAGAAACTGGGCCACATAATTCACTATTCCCAGGCATCATTGCAATTCCTTCATGTTTTTAGATGTTTCCCATTCTGCAATGGATGATATTTTCTGGGGGGAGGCATGGATCCCTTCTTTGTCCACTTTTTGTCCTAATACTTCCAGTTTGTCCGTAAAAAGTACTGACTTCCTTTTGCTCGCATAGAGCTTTGCTTTTCTGAGTCGATCACATACTTGGTGCATGTCTTTCTCGTGTTGCTCTGATGTGTCTGAAAATATGAGAATATCATCAATGTATACCCATACAAAATGATGTAAATATTCGCTTAGGAGGTACTCTATTCTCCACATAAATGTTGCTGGTATATTCATGTCTCCTTGTAGCATTACTTTGCTCACAAATGCTCTGAACGTGGTTTTGAATGAGTGGAACTTAACACTGTCCTTGTCCACTCGTGTTTGGAAATATTTATCGCTTAGGTCGATCTTACTCATGAATTTCGCTTGGCCTATTCGGTCAAGGATCTGCTGTTGGTTTGGAATTGATGGACTGTCCATGATCATGTTATCATTCCTCACTTTCAGGTCCACCAGGGGGCAAATCCTTCTATCTGATTTGGGTTGTACAAACATAGATGCCGCTCCGGGAACCTCCTGTTGTACAATTACTCCACTTCGTAATTTCTCGTTTATCCAGTTCATGAGTTTTTCCTTGTAGGCTTCTGGGATCGAGTATGTTGGTTGGTTTCGTAGGGTGATTGGATCTTTTAGCCGAATGTGGTGGCTAATCTTACGCACAGGAGGTAGCGTTTCAGGGACCTTCGCCGGAAATACATCCCTGTATTCTTCCAACAATGTTGTTGTGGTGGTGTCTGACACCGCGGCTAGGAATTCCCCGCTTATTGGTTTGCATAGCACACGTACCTTGTTATCAGGAAATTCCACTGCTGTATCCCCGCACCTGACAAGAGCATTATGTCTTTTCAGGAATGGCATTCCAATCAGGGCGTCGTACTTTGCTAAGTTCCCTACCAACATCTACTGATTTGTACATTTCTTTTTCCTGAATCCTACGTTCAGTCCACATTTCTTGTGGCTTGAAGAGCGGGATCCTTTCATAGCCATATTGACTGTTGTTGGTTGGGGTAGAGGCTCGGTAGGCATGCCATGGGTAGAGATAAAGGTGGCCCCAATTATGTCGCAGCCGATTGTTCCCGTGTCGAATAGTACCTTTGCTGGGTGGCCTTCTATGTGAATCGTTCCTTCAAGAGCGTTACGGGGCCTGATTGCCAATGTTGGTTGCGTTCGGAGTCTTTCCATTTCCGCTGAGTTAATTTCCACTTCGTCATATTCAGTTGCTTCCATGTGGTTTGTGCTAGCCTCTCGCTTAGCAGCCTTTCCTTTTCCTTTTTTGGAATAGCAGTCCCTTGCGTAGTGCCCCTTTTTCCCGCATTCAAAACACATGCCTTCCTCGTGTCGTTTCTGCTGCTTGTCCCTTTTGTCCCTTGAATCCTTGCAGTGTGGTTTATCCTTTTTTGTATTATCCCGTGACGATGATCCTTTGCTGTTCTTTTGCTGTGGTATGTGGGTTCGGTAAACTCCTGTTTTATACAGGATACCGTCCTTCCGTTTGACCCTCTTGACTATCTTGTCAAAGGAAGCACCCTCCTCCTGCACGGGTTCTACCTCCTGGCGTAGTCTGGGATGTATTGCCTCATACAATCTTTGTCACAGCGTATACGGAGACTCCGTCCCTGTAGGCAATCGTCCATGATACATTAAGAGATCTGTTGCGATCAAGGTTATTCTTCCTATTTTGCCATTTCGTGCTTGCTGGATCTCCAGAAAGCTTTGGTATAGTTCTTTGGTATTTCGCGAGGATTGGAATCTCTTTCTCCAGTATTTTATGAGGGTCGTTCCTTGGATTTTGTCCCCACTCCCATAGTGGTTCATTGCGTGGTGGTATGCTTTCTCTGCTTTTCCGGTACGGAAGCTTGCAATGTACGCTCCGCTTCCATCCTCAGTTTTGTCCACTCTGTGCAGGGCCAGGTATTGAGAAGTTTTTATAACCCACAGGTCAAATACTTCAGCTTTTAAGTCGTCCTTTTCGCCCGTGAATGAGGGTGGTAGCGGGAGTTTAATTTCAGGTCCTGTTCGCCCGCCAGATTCACCTTCGGACATATTGTGTGCGAACTCTTGGTCACTCGAGCCGTCATCTGACGAGCTTTCTGGAGAGTCGCTGGGAAATTTGTCTTGCCGCTGTCTTACAACTGAGTGATCTGATGCTTCTTCTTTGTCTTCCTCTATCTTATGTGTCCCAACAGGCATGCTATCTTTCTTCGGTGGTTGCGCCAGTCCCTTTACTTTACCGGGGCTGGCGGGAAATAGCCCAGCAAGACTGGTTGCTGCCTTTGCTAATTCGGCAGTCAATTCGCTAAAGGTCTGCTTGGCCAAGTCTCACACCAGTTGACGTTCTGCTTCGTCAATTGAGAAATCGCTCATTGGCCCTTACGGTTTCTTCGGTTGCCTTTTCTTGTCAAGGCCTTCTCGTGGGACCTGCTTCCCACTTCGAGTCTCCCGTGACTCAATTGTGTCATGTTGGCGGAGCCGAACCCTTCGTGGTTCTACCGCTCCCTGATGCTAGCTTCTCGGTTGGGCTTTTCGTAGGTTGATCAGACCAAGTCCCAGCAGGTTTCTTAACCACTTACTGAGGTTAAAAAAATGTAACATTTTCCGGCCAGGCCCTAGTCACGTGGCAGTACGACAGGACCAGATGGCTTCTTGATCAACAAAAAGCGAGCGCTACTTACTAAAGAAGGCTTTGAAGGAGTGTAATAGGAGATCAAAGAAGTAACTGTTCAATCAAGTATATTAAGAATACTGTCAGTCGAAGTCTGCTGTCTCCATCGCGGAAATCAGTGGTCTTTAAATACAGCATATTGCTTGTCTCCAGTATGAGCGGTATTGCAAAACAATATTTGTATCAAGCAATAGCATACGAAATACTACCAGTATCAAAAGAGAGCGTGAAACCAAACATAAACCAATTTGTGTATCAATCGATAGCACACGAAACAATACGAGTATCAAATGATACCCTGAAACCAAACATAAAACAAGGTGTGTGTCAATCGATAGCACACGAAACAATACCAGTATCAAACAATACCGTGAAACCAAACATAAAACAAGCTAGTACCCGTACCGGTTACAAATCCCGTCAACTTTGACTAAACGCTGCAGGAAGCAGAACTAGTGCACCAAGGGATGGCAAACGGGTCACTTTTGGAGGAAGTGTACCGTGCCGGCCCCAGTCGTTAGTGCATCCAAACAGGCTCGTGGGTTGAAACAGTCTGCTGCGGCAATCTAGCCCGCAGGAATGGAAAAGCGACTAAAGCGCATTCAAGCGCCCCCTCTGGCTTCTTCGTCAAAGATACTTGAAGTCCACCAGGCATCACCTCAGATCATGGAGGTTGATACTGATGGCTCAGAATAGGTAAGAACCCCTTCTGCTTAAGGTGTAACCTTATTAACCCATAGCCATAGACCGCTGAGAGATAGATGGACAGAGGCCACACAGGTGGCTTCGGGGATGGGTAAGTACCCCTCTACTGCTGTAACAGGGGCACCCCTAGGAAGATGGATCCCAAGGTTGCGACCGCACCAAACAACTTCAAACTTATCACCAAAAGTTCACACTGATGTAAGAGTAAAGTAGGCGGTAAAACTTAATATCATTAAGCCTGATGCTTCACTCAATTAAGGTCTCGAGAGGATTGATTGTTGGAGTAGGAGAGTTCTCGGATAGACTTTCAGGTAGTTTTATCTTATACCAGAAACTCCCCCATCAGTTTACTGCAACTGTTCGAGCACACCCTTCTCCGCTAAGCGCGGTCCGACACGTCTCCTGACAGACTTTTGGGCATGTATGTGTCAACACACTCTGGTCGGCGTTCACCTTATGCGGTTATTGTTTCTGCGCCGCATTTCCATTTTGCCCGCCAGGGTGAAAACCTTCGCGCATTGGGATCTTGCCAGTGGCTAACAGTCAAGACGCCGCATGAACTAGACTATCTATGACACCCTTCCCATATGCATGGATCTCTACTTGACCCCAGAAGCCACTGTGAGCAGTTTATCTATCTACTATTTACGAGTCTCAGGCTTCCGGTGTCTTCCGCAGGGTATGGTGGTCCAGGAGTGAGCCAATGGGTGCTACCCATGATCACTACCTCGGATACACCTTACCTGCGGTAGCAATCATGCTTTTAGTGTCTCTGCACTTCCCTTGCAGAGCCTATGGCGTTGGGGACATCTTTGGGCGTGGTAGGTGTAAAACTTTCCCAGTTGTCCTGGCACCACCCGGGACTACTTTCGGGACCCCCACAGTTAACTCCCGTTGTCTCCGGCAGTTTTGGTCCGTTTTACTCCGAACAACTTGGAGGAGGTACTCCACCTTCCAACCCATGCCCCTTACATATCCTCCGAACAGCTTACGGTCGACCGGACGGCAGCAACGTATACGGTGTTGCAAGCAGGTCCCCCAAGATTCCTCTTTGCTAGACTGCACACAACTACACAACCGTTTGCTTATGACGTCTGGGCCTCAAGGCGGGACCGGAGGGGTATGATAGGAATAATGTCTCCATTTTCCAGCTTCTTCGGAGCTGCGTAGCTCGTCCAATAGCATCTCCCGGAATCCCAGATTCCAGTATTATGCATGGCTTCGCGTGACAAAGATTCCGGTCAATTTTCCCAAACCCCCTGAGGGACTTCGTATTGAAAGGTAGGGTAACTCAGGACTTTGGGCAGGGTAACCCAAGCCTCATAGCTCATGTATGTTGGGTTGTTACAACTGCATAAATGACCCTGATACTGACTACACCCAGGTGGTGTGGGCAGGTAGATGTTGCGGGCTGCGTGCGGTAGACTGCGCTATCTCTCCTGTGTTGGGGTTCTGGTTATTCCCTTTGTTCTAGTTATACCAATTTCATTTAGGATTTGCTTAGCTGGATGGGCAAGTTATAGGACATTATGTCGGTTGCAGTAGGGTGAGGTCTTGCAGGAGGAGACGCTCGACCTTGGGGAAGCAAGGCGGCTTTGCTTGGAACCAGTCCGACAGCGGACTTCTACCCACCTCTTGGAAAATTGTTATGCTTAGTACAAGCGGAATTGATTCAGGGTAGACTTGATCAAATAAACAGTGTTATTTTCAAGTTTACCTTAGGAGGATTTAGTACCCGCAATCATGCTGGTGTGATAGTAAACACCCTAGCTATTGGTAAAGAGGAATCCCAATCTCTCAACGTTTACCGACCCATTGTGGCCACTCTTGTGTCGAAAGGCAAGAGCCTTAAGGATTCACCAAGCCCAGATGACCAAGTCTGCCAGACAAGTGAAGAGGTAGAAGCGTGACACCTTGCCTCGTCATACCAAGTCTATTCGCCTGCAGGTAAAGTTACACTAGAAGATAGGAGATAGACAGGCAAGCACGGAAGCACTCCTGCTACTAGATCATGAGGCTACTAGGCCGGTGCTTAGCAGCCGATGGGTCAAGCAGACTCAGGAACCTTGTGTACGATGAAAGGTGCAGGTGCCGATAAGTGACACGAGCGGCAATCACATTCTGGGGTCCCGTTGGCACTATACCAAAGCATTGGAGATGAAAATAGGGGATCACCATAATGAGATGCGCTTTGAAGTCGTGGATATGTCAGACACGAAGGTGGATGGGTACCTACCTATGTCTTGGTTGAAGGACCATAACCCTGACATAGATTGAAAGACTGGATCACTTACCTGGTGCTCAGGTTTCTCCAAGACTAATTGCCTAGGAGGGCAGGGACGTGTAGTGTTCATGCCCAATGAAGAGTTACTGGCCGAGGATCCTAGTAATGTGTACCTGTTGGGAATTGTTCCATTCTCCAATGAGGAAGGTGCCGACATTACGGTTAAGCTACTTCCCGCGTACAAGGACTATGGGGAGATCTTTAGTCAAGAACGGCTTGAGGCGCTGCCAGAGCACTCGAAGTAGGACGACACAATTGAGTGGCAAGTGTGGACTCAACCTCTATTTGGGCCTATTTATGCGTTATCGGAAAACGATCTCAAGGCAATCCGGGAATATCTCAGCCAAATGCTGCGAATGGGAAAGCTATGGCGATCCCATTCCTCGGCAGCAGCCCCTATCCTCTTCGGGCAAAAACCAGATAGTATACTAAGATTGGTAATCGATTACCAGGGGCTGAACAAAATCACGGTTAAGAGTAAGTACCCTCTACCATTGATGAACGAACTGCGAGATAGGTTAGGAAAAGCCATTGTGTTCACTGAGTTGGACTTAAAGAACGGCTACTACCTTCTCAGAATGGCGGAAGGCAAGGAATGGAAGACAGCCTTCCAGTGCAGATATGGACTATATGAATACATGGTCATGCTGTTTGGGTTATATAATGCCCCAGCCACTTTCCAGAGCATGATAAATGAGCTCTTCCGGGACCTCATGGATGAAGGAGTCATTGCATACATGGATGACGTCCTGATCTAGTCCAAAACTAGGGAAGCGCATGTCGCAATAGTGCCAGGTGTGATGGAGAAATTGTGGAAAGCTAGACGATGTGTAAGCATGAAGAAGTCCAGTTTCCACCAACAGGAGGTTGAATTACGCGGATACAAGATCACCGACATGGGGATCTCTAAGTTGTCAGAGAAGGTGCGAACAAGGAGTGATTGGGCACCTCCGACATCCGCCGATGGCGTTCAAAGCTTTACGGGCTTTGCCAACTTCTATCCTGGGTCCATAGAAGGTTTTGGCAAGATAAGGAAACCTCAGACAGATGTGACAAAGAAGGATGTCCAATGGGAATAGACACCTGCGTGTGAGCAGGCCTTCAACCATTTGAAGCAGGCGTTTACGTCCAAACCTATCCTACCACGTTTTGACACTGAATGCCCAACCCACCTGGAAACCGACCCTAGGGACTTTGCATTAGGAGCCGTTTTCCCTGAATTCTGTGACGAGGAGAGATGGCATCAGGTGGCCTACCATAGTCGGAAGTTTCACCCAGCGGAGATTAATTATGATGTCCACGCCAAGGAAATGATGGCCATTGTGGCGTCATTCAAGGAATGGGATCATCTGCTACGCTCGGTAACAGACCAATTGGTGAACTATACAGATCATAAGAATTTAGAGTACTTTAATAGTACCAAGGTCCTCAACCGAAGGCAACACCAGTTGGCTGAGTTCCTGCAACCGTTTAACTTCAAGGTAGTTTACCAGGAAGGGCGGTTGAATGAGCAGGTAGATGCTTTGTCGCGGCGTAGGGACTACCGCCCTGAAGTGGGGAGTGATTTTCCGCCAGGGTCGTTTTTTCACCCTGGACAGTGGGTTGGGAGACAGGAACGGGACATCTTGCGACCAGAAGTGTTGCAGGTGTAACAAGGACTACGGCTCCAGTCTTCTTTTTTGGATCAGCTACGGGTAGTGATAAAGGAAGACTAGGAATACTTAAGAATCCTGAAGGCAACGGCTGCCAGTAACAAAGAGGTCGGCTGACACTTGACGCTGGAAAAGGGCTTACTCCTGTACAAGAACAGGTGGTATGTTCCCAAGGGTCATAATCTGAAGTAGACAATCAGGGAGGTTGAACATGACTCCCGAATCGCAGGACACTTCGGAACTTGCAAGACCATTGGCAGAGTTAGGTCTCACTTCTATTGGCCTAAGACGGACGAGCACATCACCGACTACGTGCAGACAGGTGATGCGTGCCTAAGGAGGAAGTGCATCAGGTACAAGAAGGTTGGTCTCCTGGAACCTATTGATGTTCCTATGCCACCGCGGACAGCGATTTCAATAGACTTCATTGTAGCGCTGCCAGAGCCTGAAGGGTGTACCAAGATCTGGGTCATGGTGGACAGATTCTCGAAAACGGCACATTTCATACCCCTGACCACGGAGGTACCAATCAAGGAGCTTGCTTTGATATTCCTGCAGGAATTTTGGCATCTTCATGGACTCCCACAGTCAATCATCTGCGACCGAGATAGGCAATGCACATTCAAGTTCTGGATGAGTCTGATGCACTTGTGGCAAGTGGGACCAAATGTCTCGACTGCATTTCACACTGAGACTGATGGGCAAACTGAGAGGATTAATCAGACACTGGAGCAGTACTTGCATAGTTAATGTTCTTACTAACAGGATGGTTGGGTTTCACTACTACCCCTTACGGAGTATATGTACAACACCTCCACATCAGATTCCACCAGGTTGTCACCGGTTGAGATCAATTATGGGTTCAACCCACGGACAAACTAGTCAGGTGTCCTGTCTCATAATCAAGGAATACACCCGAGCAGGGAGCTCTTGGTTAAGCAATTGGAAAGAACCTGGCAAGAGATTCAAGAAACGATTCACCGGGCACAGGAAAGGCAATGGAAATGGCAGGACCACAAAAGCTGGTCATAACCGCACCATGTTACCTAGGAGGAGGTGGCGGCTGGGTGGGCAAAGAAAGCAGACCATGTGATATTAAGCCGCAAGAATATCGGCACAAAACATCTGATGGAGGATCTGGAGCACCACATGTTTGGCCCTTTTCTGGTCAAACATCAGGTCCGTACCCACACATCTGAACTCCAGCTGCCCACCAGATGGAGCATCCACCCAGTTTTCAGTGGTCAGGTTGCTCGAACGATATCGCGAGGATCTGGGATCCGGGAGGATCAGAGAGGTTCCCACGTGTGTGGACCTTGTGGGCAATGAGCTAAGTCACGTTATCATAGCCGTTGTGGACAGTCGATGGAACTGCGGAGCAAAGGGGAAGTTTGCGTCATGCTTGGTCCAGTAACTAGGTTCATGGGAAGGCTACGGGGTCGAGGGGAATTCGTGGAAGCCCTATGAGATGCTAGAAGGGACAGGCTTACAGGCCAGCTCGGATTTCCACCAAAGATATGCGTCCAAGCCCAGGGACCATAGGGTGGTTGGAGAATCGAGTCATGGAAATAAAAGATGATACTAACAGTCCGGGACTAACCGTAGAGAAGAGGGGAGTGATGTAAAGACCCAGCATATATGAGCTATGACAGCCGGAACCTACGCCCATACTGGTAGCCGGAAGGCGTACTGGTAGGGACCCGCAGGCAAGCCAGCACTAGATCTTTGAAGACCCGATGGCCCAGGCTCCGAGATGAACAGAATTAGCAGGCCAGATACTTAAGTACCAGGGCATACCCAGGAGTGGTGTCAGGGTATTTAGGGATCCCTGAAGGGGCAGTTACTCGGTTAGGCTGTGTAACTGGAGAAAGGTTGGAAGTGTCTATCTCCAGTGACAGAGGAGACAGGTAACCGTGAAAAGTCATCTTGTCCACCGGACAAGGTTACCCTGATATCAGACTTGGGTTACCCTGCCATGAGGCTCGGGTTACCCAGTCCAAAGTCCTGAGTTACCCTCCCTTTCAATACAAAGTCCCTCCGGGAGTTCGGAAAAAATTGACTGGAATCTTTGTCACGCGAAGACATGCATAACACCGGAATCTGGGGTTCCGGAGGATGCTATTAGGCCAGGCACGCAGTTCCGAAGAAGCTGCAAATTGAAGACATTGTTCTAGCATACCCCTGCGGCCCCCCCTTGAGGCCCGGACATCATGGGCAAACGGTTGTGAAGTTGTGCACAGTCTAGCAAAGAGGAATCTTTGCAGGCCTGCCTGCAACAACACATACGTCACTGCCGTCCTGTCGATAGCTGGATGTTCGCAGGACATTCAAGGGGGCTTAGGATGGAAGAGGCAGTACCTCCTCCAAGTTGTTCGGAGTAAAATGGATCGCAGCTGACAGAGTTAACGGTTGTTAACCGCGGGGGTCCCGAGGGCAGTCGGGGTTGGTGCCGTGGCGACCAGGAGAGTTTTATACCTACCAACCCCGAAGATGTCCTCAACGCCATAGGCTCTGAAAGGGAAGTGCAGAGACACTAAAAGCATGATTCCTACCCCAGGCAAGGTAGACCTGAGGTAGTGGTCATGGGTAGCACCCATTGAATCACAGGCCGACTACCATATCCTGCGGAAGACACCGGATCCCAGTGCCTTATAAATAGTAGATAGATAAAACGCTCACGTTAGCTTCTGGAGCCAAGTAGGAATCAATGCATATGGGAAGGGTGTCACAAATAGTCCAGTTCATGAGGTGTCTTGACTGTTAGCCATTAACAAGACACCGATGTGAAGAAGTTTTCACTCCGGCGGGCAAAATGGCAATGCGCCGCAGAACCAATACCAGCATAAGGTGAACACCGACTAGAGTGTGTCGACACATGCATGCCCAAAGGGGCTCCCAGGAGACTTGTCGGACCAGCCTCAGCGGAGAAGGGTGTGCTCGAATAGTTGGAGTAAGCTGATGGGGGAGTTTCTGGCATAGGATAAAACTACTTAAAAGTCTATGCGAGAACTCTGCTACTCCAACAATCAATCCTCTGGAGACCTTAATTGAGCAAAGTGTCAGGCTTAACGATAGTAAGTTTTACCGTTTGCTTTACTGTTACATTGTGTGACCATTTGGTGATAAGTTTGAACTTGTTCGGTGTGGTCGCACCCTTAGGATCCATCTTCCTAGAGCAGGCCTGGTTACAGCAAGACCATCATGTAGATTGCGAAAGCCAAGATCTTCACCAAACTGGACATCCGGGCCGCCCATAACCTGATAAGGATAAAGGAGGATGCAGAATTGAAGACTGCCTTTTGGACAAAGTACGGATTATATGAGTCTAAGCTAATGCCTTTCTGTAACGGAGACACCTCTAGAAAGTTGGATCCCAGGGTTGCGAGCGCACCAAACAACTTCAACTTAATGCCAAAGGTTCACACCAATGTAGGAGTAAAGGAAGTGGCAAAACCCAACACCCCCAAGCCTGATGCTTTGCTCAATTAAGGTCTCGAGAGGATTGATTGTTGGAGTAGGAGAGTTCTCGCATAGACTTCCAGGTAGTTTTATCCTATGCCAGAAACTCCCCCATCAGGTTACTGCAACCATGCGAGCACACCCTTCTCCACTAAGGGCGGTCCGACATGTCTCCAGGCACACCCTGCAGGCATGCATGTGTCGACACACTCTAGTCGGCGTTCAACATATGCGGTTATCGTTCCTGTGGTACATTTCCCTTTTGCCCGCCCGAGTGAAAACTTCTGCACATTATTGTCTCGCCAGTGGCTAACAGTCAAGGCACCTCATGAACTGGACTATCTATGACACGCGTCCCATATACATTGATCGCAACTTGACTCCGGAAGCTACCATATGCTGTTAATCCATTTACCATTTATGGGTCTTGGGCTTCCGGTGTCTTACGCAGGACATAGTAGTCTGGGAGTAATCCAATGGGTGCTACCCATGGCCACTACCTTGGATGTACCTTACCTGTGGTTGGAATCATGCTTTTAGTGTCTCTGCACTTCCCTTTCAGAGCCTGTAGCGTTGGGGACACTTCCGGGCTTGGTAGGTATAAAACTCTCCCAGTCGCACCTGCACCACCCAGGACTACCTTAGGGACCCTGACGGTTAACACCCGTTAACTCTGTCAGTTTTGGTCCACTTTACTCTGAACACCTTGGAGGAGGTACTCCACCCTCCCCCCTATGCCCCCTTATAAATCCCGCAAACCGCGTATAGTCGACCGGCTGGCAGGAACGTATGCCCTGTTGCACGCAGGTCGGCAAAGATTCTTCTTTGCTAGACTGCACACAACTACACAACTGTTTCCCCATGACATCTGGGCCTCAGGGCGATGCCGGAGGGGTATGATGGGAGTAATGTCTCCCATTTACAGCTTCATTGAAGCTACGTAGCTCGCCCAATAGCATCCCCCAGAACCCCATATTCCTGTATCATGCATGGCTTTGCGTGACAAACATTTCCGTCAATTTTCCCAAACTCCCCAAGGGACTTCATATGGAAAGGTAGGGTAACTCAGGACTTTGGGCAGGGTAACCCAAGCCCCAGGCCAGGGTAACCTGATCCCGAGGGTAGGGTAACCTTGTCCAGCAGACAAGATAACCTTTCTCTGTTACCCTGTCTATCGCGTCGCTGGCAATAGACATTTCTGACCAGTCTCCAGTTACCCGGCGTAGCTGAGCAACTGCCCCTTCAGAAGTCCCTAAGTACGCTGACACCGCTCCCAGGTGCATCCAGGTACCTAAGTCCCTGACCAGCCAATTCCCTTCATTCTCAGAGCCCGGGCCATTGGGTCTCTGTAGGTCAAGTACTTGATTGCCTGCCAGTTCCCACCCGTTTCACGTGTGGCTACCTGTATAGGTATAGGTTCCGTCTGCCATAGCTCATGTATGCTGCGTCGTTACAGCACTCCCCTCTTCTCTACGGTCCGTCCCAGACCGTTAGCGACGCATCTTATTGGCACGACTTGATTCCGCCAAGACTCTATGGTTCCAGGGCTAGGACGGATATCATTGATGGAAATCCAGATTGGCCTGTAAGCCTGTCCTTTCTGGCATCTCATAGGGCTCCCATGAATTCTCCGCAGCGCCGGTGCCTTCCCATGAAACCAGGTAGTGGACAATGTAACGGGGGCACCCCTAGGAAGATGGATCCCCAGGTTGCGACCGCACCAAACAACTTCAAACTTATCGCCAAAAGTTCACACAGATGTAAGAGTAAAGTAGACAGTAAAACTTAATTTCGTTAAGTCTGATGCTTCACTCAATTAAGGTCTCTAGAGGATTGATTGTTGGAGTAGGAGAGTTCTCGCATAGATGTTCAGGTAGTTTTTATCTTATGCCAGAAACTCTCCCATCAGTTTACTCCAATTGTTCGAGCAGACCCTTCTCCTCTAAGGGTGGTCCGACACGTCCCCTAGCACCCCTTTCAGGCATGCCTGTGTTGACACTCTCTTGTCGGCGTTCACCATATGTGCATATTGTTTCTGCGGCGCATTTCCATTCTGCCCGCCGGAGTGAAAACTTCTGCACATCGGTGACTTGCCAGTGGCTAACTGTCAAGACACCTTGCTGAACTAGACTTTCTATGACACCCTTCCCATGCGCGTTGATTTCTTCTTGACGCCGGAAGCTACCGTGAGCGGTTTATCTATCTACTATTTACGAGTCTCGGGCTTCCGGTGTCTTCCGCAGGGTACGGTGGTCCAGGAGTGATCCAATGGGCGCTACCCATGACCACTACCTCGGATACACCTTACCTGCGGTAGGAATCATGCTTTTAGTGTCTCTGCACTTCCCTCTCAGAGCCTATGGCGTTGGGGACATCCTTGGGCGTGGTAGGTGCAAAACGTTCCCAGTCGTCCCGGCACCACCCGGGACTACCTTCGGGACCCCCACGGTTAACTCCCGTTAACTCCGTCAGTTTTGGTCCGTTTTACTCCGAACAACTTGGAGGAGGTACTCCACCTTCCACCCTATGCCCCCTTATATATCCTGCGAACAGCTTACGGTCGACCGGACGGCAGCAATGTATACGGTGTTGCAAGCAGGTCTCCAAAGATGCTCCTTTGCTAGACTGCACACAACTACGCAACCGTTTGCCCAGGGTGTCCGGGCCTCAAGGCGGGGCCGGAGGGGCATGATAGGAATAATATCTCCAATTTACAGCTTCTTCGTAGCTGCGTAGATCGCCCAATAGCATCTCCCGGAACTCCAGATTCCAGTATTATGCATGGCTTCGTGTGACAAACATTTCAGTCCTTTTTCCCCAACTCCACGAGGGACTTCGTATTGAAAGGTAGGGTAACTCAGGTCCTTGAACAGGGTCACCCAAGCCTGAAGGTAGGGTAACCCAGTCCTGAGGGTAGGGTAATCTTGTCCGGTGGACAAGTGGACTTTCTCCTGTTACCCTATCTATCCCACTTCCAGAGATGGACACACTGGGCCTTTCTCCAGTTACCCAGCCTAGCTGTGTATTGGCCCTTCATAGGTCCCTGAGTACGCTGACATCAATCTTGGGCGTAGCCATGTACCTAAATACTTGTGCCCGCTAAGTCTGCTCATCTTGGAGCCCGGGCCATCGGGTCTCCATAGGTCAAGTACTTACTTGCCTGCCGGTTCCTACCAGTTCGCCTCCGGGCTACCTGTATGGGTGTAGGTTCCGGCTACCATAGCTTCTGTATGCTGGGTCGTTACAGATGAAGCGCAGCGGAAACTTCGCCCTCACTCCTCCGTACCATCGACCGTCCAGTACAGCTTCAATAACGTCACTGAGCTCATTGTTTACAAGTTCTCGGGTCGGGACTTCCTTGACCCTACCTGTTGCCGGATCCTCATGATAGGGTTCACCAACGTGACCTTGAAAACTGGCCGGATGCTCCATCTGGTGGGCAGTGGGAGTTCGTAGACTCGGATATGAACACCACGTTTGACCAGGCAAGAGCCAAACATCCCGTGGTCGCACTCCTCCATTGGACGCTCTGTGCTGTTGTTCTTTCACTTTAACATCACGTGGTCCGCTTTCTTCGCCCGCCCAGCAGTCACATCCTCCAAGGTAATATAGTCCTGCAATGACAACCTTTTGAGGTTGGGCCATTTCAGTTGCCTTTCCTGTACCTGTTGAATCGTTCCTCCAATCTCTTCCCAGGTTCCTTCCCATTTCTTGACCAAGAGCTCACTGCTAGGGTGCATTCCTTGAGTATCAGACATGACACACGACCAGTTTGTCCTTGGGTCAAACCTATAGTTGATCTCAAATGGTGACAACCTGGTGGATTCTTATGCCGAGGTGTTGTAAGCATACTCCGCAAGGGATAACCACAAAACCCAATCATCTTGTTGGTAGGAACAATAACTACACAAGTACTGCTGCAGTGTCTGATTTACCCTCTTGGTTTGCCCATCAGTCTCGGGGTGGAATGCAGTCGAAACATTTAGTTGCACCTGCAACCAGTGCATTAGACTCATGCAGAACTTGGATTTGAATCGGCTCTGTCCATCGGAGATGATCGACTCTAGGAGTCCATGAAGGCGCCTAACTTCCTGCAGGAATATCAAGGCAAGGTCCTTGATAGGTACCTGCGTGGTCTGTGGTCTGAAATGGGCCATTTTCCAGAGTCTGTCCACTATGACCCAGATCTTAGTATACCCTGCGAAATCTGGCAGCGCTACAATGAAGTCCATTGAAATCGCGGTCCAGGGCTGCATAGGAACATCAATAGGTTCCAGCAGCCTGAACTTCTTGTACCTAATGGACTTATTTCTTTGCCATGTATCACATGTTCACCCATAGTGGGTGATGTGCTCCTCCATCTTTGGCCAATAGAGGTTAGCCCTAACCCTGCCAATGGTTTTGTGCATCCCGAAGTGCCCCGCAATTCGGGAGTCCTGCTCAGCCTCCATGATTGCCTGCTTCAGATTCTGGACCTTGGGAACATACCACCTGTTCTTGTACAGGGGTAAGCACTTTTCGGTCGTGAAATGTCGGTCCACCCCTTTGTCACAGGCAGCTATTGCCTTCAGGATCCTTAAACATTCCTGGTCTTCCGTTATCGCTCTCCACAGCTGATCCAAAATGGACAACTGGAGCCGAAACCCCTGGCACACCTGCAACACTTGTGGTCGCAAGATGTCCAGTTCCTGGCTCCCAACCCACTATCTGGGGCAAACAAATGACTGTGGCGGAAAACCATTCCCCTCTTCAGGGCGGTAGTCCCTAGGCCGCGATAAAGTATCTGCCTTCACATTCAACTATGCTTCTCGGTAAACTACCATGAAGTTAAACGGTTGCAGGAACTTGGCCTAGTGGTGCTGCCTACAGTTAAGGACCTTGGGACTGTTAAAGTACTCCAAATTCTTATGATCCATATAGATCACCGATTGGTCCATTACTGAGCATAGCAGATGATCCCATTCCTTGAATACCGCCACGATGGCAGTAATTTCCTTATCATAGACATTCTAATTAATTTCCGCTGGGTGAAACTTCCTACTATGGTAGGCCACTAGATGCCACCTCTCCGCTTCACAGAACTGGGAGAAGCCAGCTCCTAATGTGAAGTCGCTAGCATTGGTTTCCAGGCGGGTTGGCCGTTTAGGGTCAAAGTGTGCTAGGATACGTTTGGACAGGGATGCCTGCTTCGTATGGTTGAAGGCCTGCTCACATGCAGGTGTCCATTCCCATCAGACATTCTTTTTTGTCAAGTCTGCCAGAGGTTTCGCTATCTTGCTGAAACCCTCTATGAACCGACAATAGAAGTTGGCAACACCCACCAAGCTTTGAACGTCGATGACGCATGTCACGGGTGCCCAATCCCTGATTGTCTGCACCTACTCCGACAACGTAGAGATCCGTATATCCGAGATCTTGTATTCGCGGAAATCAACCACCCGTTGGTGGAAACTGGACTTCTTCATACTTACATATAGTCTAGCTTTCCGCAATTTCGCCATCATGCGTCTCACTATCGCGACATGGTCTTCCATAGTGTCCGAGTAGGTCAGGATGTCATCCATGTATGCGATGACTCCTTGACCCATGAGATCCCGCATGACCTTCGTTATCATGCTTGGGAAAGTTGCTGAGGCATTACGCAATCCAAACGGCATGACCGTGTATCCATACAGTCCATAACTGCACCGGAAGTCTGTCCTCCATTCCTCACCTTCTGCTATCCACAGAAGGTAGTGGCCGTTCTTCAAGTCCAACTTGGTGAACACAACGGCCTTTCCTAACCTATCTCGCAGTTCATTCATCAACGGTAGCGGATACTTACTTTTCACTGTGTTTTTGTTCAACCCTCAGTAATCTATTACCAGTCTTAATGTACCCTCTGGTTTTGGCACAAAGAGGATAGAGGCTGCTGCCGAGGAACTTAACCGCTGTAGCTTTCCCGTTCGCAACCCTGTCATAGAGATATTCGCGGAGAGCCTTAAGGTCATTTTCCGATAACAGATGAATAGGCCTGAACGGAGGTTGAGTGCCAGGTTGCAACTCGATTGTATGGTCATGCTTCGAGTGCTCCGGTGGTGCCTCAATCGATGCTTGACTGAAGATATCCCCACAGTGTAACGACCCAGCACACATGAGCTGTGGCAGATAGAACCTATACCCCTACAGGTAGCCAGAAGGCAAACTGGTAGGAACTGGCAGGCAAGTAAGTACTTGACCTATGGAGACCCGATGGCACGGGCTCTGAGAATGAGCAGAATTGGCAGGTCCGGTACTTTGGTACCTGGATACACACGGAATTGGGTCCGCGTACATGGGGACTTCCGACAGGGCATTTTCTCAGCTAGGTCAGGTAACTGGAGACAGGTCAGCAATGTCTATCGCCGGCGACGGGATAGACCGGGTAACAGGGAGAAGTTATCTTGTCCGCTGGACAAGGTTACCCTACTCTTGGGATCAGGTTACCCTGCCCAAAGTCCTGAGTTACTCTACCTTTCAATATGAAGTCCCTCAGAGAGTTCGGGAAAATTGACTAGAACGTTTGCCATACCAAGCCATGCAGGATACTGGAATCAGTGGTTCCGGGGGATGCTATTGGGTGAGTTATGTAGCTGTGATGAAGCTGTAAATTGGAGACATTATTCCTGCCATATCGCTCCGGCCGTGTGTTTAGGCCCAGACGTCATGGGCCAACGGTTGTGTAGTTGTGCACAGTCTAGCAAAGAGCAATCTTTAGAGAGGTGCTTGCAACACCATATACGTCGCTGCCGTCCGGTCAACCGTAGGCTGTTCGCAGGATATATACAAGGGGGCAGAGGGTGGAAGGTGGAGTACCTCCTCCAAGTTGTTCGGAGTGAAATGGAGCAAAGCTGGCAGAGTTAACAGGTGTTAACCATGGGGGTCTTGAAGCTAGTCCCGGGTGTTGCTGGGGCCACTGGGAGAGTTTTACACCTGCCAAGCCCGAAAGTGTCCCCAATGCTATAGGCTCTGAAAGGGAAGTGCAGAGACACTAAAAGCATGATTCCTGCCACAGGCAAGAAAGGTCCGAGGTAGTGGTCATGGGTAGCGCCCATTGGAGCACTCCTGGAATACCCTGTTCTGTGGAAGACACCGGAAGCCCGTGACCCCTAAATAGTAAATAGATAAACCACTCACAGTAGCCTCCGGAGTCAAGTAGAGATCAATGCATATGTGAAGGGAGTTATAGATACTCCAGTTCATGAGGTGCCTTGACTGTTAGCCACTGGCAAGACACCAATACATAGAGGTTTTCACTCCGGCGGGCAAAATCGAAATGCACCCCAGAAAGGATAAGTGTATAAGGTGAATGCCGACTAGAGTGTGTCGACACATACATGCCCGAAGGGTGTGCCTAGACACAGGTGGGACCACCCTTAGCGGAGTAGGGTGTGCTCAAATGGTTAGAGTAAACTGATCTGGGAGTTTCTGGCATAAGATAAAACTACCTGAAAGTCTAAGCGAGAACTCTCCTGCTCCAACAATCAATCCTCTCACGACCTTAATTGAGTGAAGCATCAGGCTTAACTGTATTAAGTTTTACCGTTTACTTTGCACTTACATTGGTGTAAACCTTTGGCAATAAGTTTAAAGTTGTTCAGTGCGGTCACAACCTTGGGATCCATCTTCCTAGGTGTGCCCCTGTTACAGTATATCCTTAAGCGAGCTCCGCACTTAACTCCGCGCCTGCTTAATTGTTTCCGACCTTCGGAACTGACCTTGCATGAATACTAGTAACCTTGTCTAGAACAAGTAGCCCAGGGTGGAAAGCGCAAGAGCTAGTACCGCACTTACAACCAGAATGGAAGCCAACTCGGATTCAGACTTTGACCTTGACGAGAACACCACCCACACATTTCGTGCATCAGTTCTTGCGGATGTTCACGGTATGGACTGGGATGGCCACCAGCCACTCTGGGAGGCCGCTCCAATTCAGTTACCCATTGAATGTCTTGATCTCCTGATTATAGACCCGCGCTCCGCCGCGCTCTCATTTTTCGAATACCCTACCCTTGTCTACAACATGCCCCCTCCCCAGCCCCATGGGGTTCCCTTTAGCGAGTTCTCCCGTGAATTTGTCGTACCTTAAATCATCCGGGAAGTATCCAAGTCGATCGAGAAAGCCAAGCAGGAACTGAAGAACTGGAACATCCACCAGCAGCAGGTGTTCCGAACACAGATCACTACGGCAGTGGTGGAATGGATGAAGGTGTAGCAGGAGGCATACCTCCAGATGATAAGGGATCTGCAGGCATTGAAGACTCGGATGGCAGCCTTGGAAAAGGCTTTTGAAGGAGGGTATAGCATTGATGCTGAGAATGTTGAACTGATGTTAGAGGCCGCGCCCCCACTCCGGCTCGTCTATACCAAGCCCGAGAACTTCGGCATGGAGTTGGCCATGAGAGTCAGAGACGGCCAGTGGCGGGCATACCTGAGCCCAATCAGTATACGGACGTTGGAAAGCCTGGAAGGTAAGGGCTACAGCTATACCTCCTCCTTCCCAAGAGCATCTACAGGCCCCCTGTTGGTCCCCCCCTCGATTGCCCGCAGTAGGTCGGGCAGCCCAATGGGTGTGCCAACTGATAGACGTCGAGTAAGGAAAAGGACTTCCAAACCGAAGGGCATCACGGCACCAGATACACCTGACCCTACTCCTCGTCCGACCCCGGCTCCAAACATTTCCTCTGCAACACCTTCAGTTGCAACTCCCCTACCTCCCATAGCCGCCCTAAGACCCACACCTCTGCCAGTTTCCTTCCCCGCTCCAGATAACTTCCCTGCGATAGCATTCTCACCGGCGGTATCGGCTACCCTAGGGTTCCAGCCACTGCGTGCAGCATCACCTGGATTCTTCGAACAGGTAAGACACCCGGAGGAGCGATCACCTATGCCTCCGTCACGCGGGCCTCTAATTCCTGGACCTGGCACAGCCTGCTCGCTCCGTTCATTGGGCACCGGTCATCCCCACGGCACCCTCCGAGCCAAGTCTTCCCGCCGGTCTCTAGGCAATCACAAGTGGCAATTCGGACAGCCAAGACAAGTTCTGTCAGTGATGCTGCAAGTCGGAAGAGACCCAGATGGGGTGGATTTATTCCCACCCCTATGCGTGCAGGAAGGGAGCACGGACCCCCGTGACACATAGAAGGAGGCAGAAAAAAGAAGATGGACGACCGACATGTGGGTACTATGGGTCATGGAGACATGCTGGCCCCCCGATGCAACCCTTGAGTTGTCCATAGTTGCAGTCTTTTCTGCGGATAACACCGATGGCACCCAACCCAACTCCAGAGAGTGGGCGACGCCCTGTTCCACCACCAGCATGAGGACCATCAGGGGCAAACCCCCCAGAGGATGGTAACTAGGATGGCGAGGAGGAACGGATTGATGGGTACTATAGACCCCGGGAATCCCAGGGGAGGCACACGAGAGGTCGTGGGGACGGAAATGCACCACCAGGAGGTGGTAGGGTGGGAGCAGGCAGAGATCCAGGGGACTCGGACCATGATAGCATGGAAAATGATGACGATTGAGATTCTCTGCCAGTGTCACGACCCAGCATACATGAGCTCTGGCAAATGGAACCTCTACCCATACTAGTAGCCTGGAGGCGAACTGGTAGGAACCAGCAGGGAAGTAAGTACTTAACCTACGGAGACCCGATGGCCCGGGCTCCAAGAATGAACAGAATTGCCTGGTCAGGGACTTCGATACCTGGATACAGGCAGGAGCAGTGTCAGTGTACTTAGGGACTTCTGAAGGGGCAGTTGCTCAGCTAGGCGGAGTAACTGGAGACAAGGTAACCAGGAAAAGTTATCTTGTCCGCTGGACAAGGTTACCCTACCCTCCGGATCAGGTTACCCTGCCCTGGGGCTTGGCTTACCCTGCCCAAAGTCCTGAGTTGCCCTACCTTTCAATACGAAGTCTCGCAGGGAGTTCGGGAAAATTGACTGGAATGTTTGTCAAGTGAAGCCATGCATGATAGTGGAATCTGGGGTTCCGGGGGATGCTATTGGGCGAGCTATGTAGCTTCGATGAAGCTGTAAATTGGAGACATTATTCCTATCATACCCCTCCAGCCCCGCCTTGAGGGCGGGATGTCATGGGCAAATGGTTGTGTAGTTGTGCACAGGCAAGCAAAGGGGAATCTTTGGAGACATGCTTGCAACACCATATACGTCGCTGCCATCGGGTCGACTGTAACCTGTTCGCGGTAGATATATGGGGGCATAGCGTGGAAGCAGGAGTGCCTCCTCCAAGTTGTTCGGAGTAAACTGGACCAAGACTGACGGAGTTAATGGGTGTTAACCGTGGGGGTCCCGCAGGTAGTCCCAGCTGGTACCGGGGCGACTGGGAGGGTTTTACACCAACCAAGCCCGAAAGTGTCCCCAACACTATAGGCTCTGAAAGGCAAGTGCAGAGACACTAAAAGGCTGATTCCTACCACAGGTAAGGTAGATCCGAGGTCGTGGTCATGGGTAGCGCCCATTGGATCACTGCGGGACTACCGTGTTCTGCGGAAGACAACGGAAGCCCGGACGGGCAAATAGTAAACAGATAAACCACTCATGGTAGCTTTCGGAGTCAAGTAGAGAGCAATGCATATGGGAAGGGTGTCATAGATAGTCTAGTTCATCAGCCCCCTTGACTGTTGGCCACTGGCTAGACACCGATGCGCAGAGGTTTTCACCCCGGTGGGCAGAATGGAAATGCACCACAGAAACGATAACTGCATAAGGTGAATGCCGACTAGAGTGTGTCAACACATGCAGGCCCAAAGGGTATACCAGGAGACCTGTCGGACCACTCTTAGCGGAGAAGGGTGTACTTGAATGGTTAGAGTAAACTGATAGGGGAGTTTCCGGCATAAGAGAAAACTACCTGAAAGTCTATGCGAGAACTCTCCTACTTCAACAATCAATCCTCTCGAGACCTTAATTGAGTGAGGCAGCAGGTTTAAAGATATTAGGTTTTACCGTTTACTTTACTCTTACATTTGTCTGAACTTTTGGGGATAAGATTGAAGTTGTTCGGTGCAGTCGCAACCTTGGGATCCATCTTCCTAGGGGTGCCCCCGTTACACCCGGATTTGACCCACTTCCTCGGTGCTCGCAAGGATGACTGCAGCAATGAGAAGGAATGATGGGGAGATCACCGGGCCAAGAGGCTGGCGAGAGCCCTGAGGGGTACTGGTTCAGCTTCTAGGCCAATACCAAGATACCGCCAGAAGAAGCCGGAGAAGCTGCGTGGTATCCCTCCATTCAAGGGCAAAGTTACAGAACTCGCAAGCTTCTTGACCTTACTAGAGGTCAAATTTGAATACTTTACGGATTGCAAGTTAACCGACATGGATAAGGTAAACTTGGTGATCCCCCTTCTTGAAGACTCCACCCAGGCATGGTATCTCAGGTTGCATGGGCACCTTAACAAGGAAGCCGCCAGGCGCACTAGCATTGCTGTCAAAGACCGCAACCCCTTATAGACATGGAAAGGGTTCCAAGAACGCCTGGAACGAAGTGTCGGCGGAGACCAGGCCCAGCAAGATCGATCTCTTTTGGAGTGGTGAGACCTTGTGATGAAGCCTCATCATATCGATGAGTACCTGGATAAGATAATTGATTATATGTATAAGCTTAGCTATCCAGATCCAGTACGGGTGCAAGACAAGGTTCGATCAGGCATCATACAAGAGGTTCGGAATGCGCGGGCACTTATGGAGGGCGATCTGACCGACCTGAACAAGTACCTTGATCTTCCCTGGAAGGTCGGGTACATGCTGGAGGACAACAACCAGTTCGGTAACCGTGTCTTCCACCCCGCCCCCTAGTTTCAAGTGGCTGATGAGAAGGAGGATAGATCCTCGACATCGGGTGGATTCGAGAAGAAGCAAAAAGGTTTGTGCACACCTAACCAGAGGTCTGCAAAACCTACCAATTTCAATATGGGGGAACAGGCAAAGCCAGCGTCTTCTCAGTATGCAATAGCTCATGAGCAAATCCCGTCGACTTTGACCGAACACCGGAGCAAGCACAACCAGTGCACGAAGTACGGTCAAAGAGGTCCCTTTTGGGGAAAGTGTACCGTAATGGCCCCAGTTGTTAGTTTATCTAAACAGTCCCGTGGGTTGAAACGGTCAGCCCCGCTAAGTGCGCCCTCAGGAACGGACAAGCGACTAAAGGGCATTGAAGCGCCCCCTCTGGCCTCCTTGTCAAAGATACTTGAAGTACGCCAAGCATCACCTCAGATCATGGAGGTTGATACTGACAGCTCGGAATGGGTAAGAACCCATACCCTTTAAGGTGTAACCTTGTTAACCCACAGCCATAGACTCCTTAGGGATAGATGAACCTAAGCTAAAGAGGTGGCTTCGGAGATGGGTAAGTAGCCTTCTACTGCATGAACGACCCTGATACCGACTACACCCAGGTGGTGTGGGTAGGTAGATGTTGCGGGCTTTGCGCAGTGGGCTGGGCTATCTCTCCTTTGTTGGGTTTCTGGTTATTTCCTTTGTTCTAGTTATACGTATTTCTTTCAGGATTTCATTAGCTGGATGAGCAAGTCATAGGACATTGTTTCGGTTGAGGCGGGGTGAGGTCCTGCTCGAGGAGACGCTCGACATTGGGGAAGCAAGGCTGCTGCGCTTGGAACCGGTCCGACAGCGGACTTCTGCCCACCTCGGGGAAAAATTGTTTTATGGAGTACAAGCGGAATTGGTTCAGGCGGGACTTGATCTGATGAATGGTGCTATTTTGAAGTTTAACTGAGAAGGGTTTAGTACCAGAAATCATGTGGGCATGATAGTAAACACGCTGGTTATTGATAAAAGACGAATCCCATTACCTTAACATTTACCGACCCATTGTGTCCACTCTTGTGTCGAAAGGCAAGAGACAAAAAGGAATTACTAAGACAAGATGACTAAGTCACCAAGGCGAGAGAAGAAGGAGAAGCGTGACAACCTGCCTCGTATAGCGTGGAAGCAGGAGTGCCTCCTCCAAGTTGTTCGGAGTAAACTGGACCAAGACTGACGGAGTTAATGGGTGTTAACCGTGGGCTAGTACCGCACTTACAACCAGAATGGAAGCCAACTCGGATTCAGACTTTGACCTTGACGAGAACACCACCCACACATTTCGTGCATCAGTTCTTGCGGATGTTCACGGTATGGACTGGGATGGCCACCAGCCACTCTGGGAGGCCGCTCCAATTCAGTTACCCATTGAATGTCTTGATCTCCTGATTATAGACCCGCGCTCCGCCGCGCTCTCATTTTTCGAATACCCTACCCTTGTCTACAACATGCCCC
>PYWC01000021.1:183234-271787 GCA_003182015.1 Tuber magnatum | reverse complement strand
GGGGAGTTTCTGGCATAAGATAAAACTACCTGAAAGTCTATGCGAGAACTCTCCTACTCCAACAATCAATCCTCTCGAGACCTTAATTGAGTGAAGCGTCAGGGTTAACGATATTAAGTTTTACCATCTACTTCACTCTTACATTTGTGTGAACCTTTGGCGATAAGATTGAAGTTGTTTGGTGCGGTCGCAACGTTGGGATCCATCTTCCTAGGGGTGCCCCCGTTACAGTTGGTTGGTAGCCGATAGGTTAAGCAGACTCAGGCACCTTGTGTACGACGAAAGGTACATGTGCCGGTACGCTACACCAGCAGTAATCACATTCCTGGGTCAGGTCTACACTATACCAAGTCATTAGAGATGAGGATAGGTTACCAGCACAATGAGATGCGCTTGGAAGTTACAGATATGCCCGACACCAAGGTGGATGTGTACCTACCTATGTCTTGGTTGAGAGACCATAAGCCCGGCATAGATTGCAAGACTGGATCAATAGCCTGGCGCTCAGATTTCGGCCAGGCTAACGGCCTGGCACGGCAGAGGCTCTTAGTGTTCATGACCGATGAAGGGTTGCTAGGTGAAGACTCTAGTAATGTGTACCTATTGGGAATTGTGCAGTTCTCCGATGAGTGAGGTCCCGACATTACGGTTAAGCTACTCCCCGAGTATAAGGACTGTGGGGATATCTTCAGTCCAGAATGGATTGAGGTGCTACTGGAGCACTGGAAGTATGAACATACGATCGAGTTGCAACCCGGAACTCAATCTTCATTTGGGCCTATCTATCGGTTATCAGAAAAGGAGCTTAAGGCACTTCGGGAATATCTCAATGGCATGCTACGAACGGGAAAGCTATCATGATCCAGTTCCTGGGCAGCAGCCCCTCTCCTCTTTGTGCCAAAACCAGATAATACATTAAGACTACCAATAGATTCCCGAGGGCTGCACAAAATTACCATAAAGAGTAAGTATCCTCTGCCGTTGGTGAATGAACTACGAGATCGGTTAGGAAAAGCCGCTGTATTCACCAAGTTCGACTTCAAGAACGGCTACTACCTTCCGAGGATGGCAGAAGGTGAGGAATGGAAGACGGCCTTCCGGTGCAGATAGTGACTGTATGAATACACGATCATGCCATTTGGGTTGTGTAATGCCCCAGCAACTTTCCAAAGAATGATAAGTGAGGTCTTTTGGGATCTCATGGATGAAGGAGTCATTGCATACATGGACGACATCCTGACCTACTCTGAAACTCTGGAAGACCATGTCGCGATGGTGAGATGTGTGATGGGGAAATTGCTGAAAGCTAGACTGTGTGTACGCATGAAGAAGTCCAGTTTCTACCAACGGCAGGTTGAATTCCAGGCATACATGATCTCTAATATTGGGATCTCTATGTTGCCGGAGAAGGTGCAGACAATCCAGGATTGGGCACCTCCGACATGTGTCATTGACGTTCAAACCTTCATGGACTTTGCCAATGTCTATCGTTGATTCATAGAAGGTTTCAGCAAGATAGCGAAACCTCTGACAGACTTGACAAAGAAGGATGTCCAATGGGAAGGGACACCTGCATGTGAGCAGGCCTTCAACCATTTGAAGGAAGCATTCACGTCCAAACCTATCCTTGCACATTTCGACCCTGACCGGCCAACCCTGCTGGAAACCGACGCTAATGACTTTGCATTAGCAGCTGTCCTCTCCCAGTTCTGTGAAGATGAGAGAGGGCATCCAGTGTCCTACCATAGTAGCACGTTTCACCCAGCGGTGATTAATTATGGTCTGCATGACAAGGAAATAACTGCCACCATGGCATCGTTCAAGGAATGGAATCATCTGCTACGCTCAGTAATACACCAATTGGTGATCTATATGGATCATAAGAATTTCCAGTACTTTGACAGTACTAAGGTCCTTAACAATAGGCAGCACCGCTGGGCTCAGTTCCTGTAACCTTTTAACTTCAAGGTGATTTACCGAAAAGGACGCTTGAATGAGAAGGCATATGCTTTGTCGCGGCGTCGGGACTACTGCCCTGAAGGGGGGTCTGATTTTCTGCCACACCGGTTTATTCGCCATGGACAGTGGGTTGGGAGCGAGGAACCGGACATCTTGTGACCACAAGTGTTGCAGGTGTACCAAGGATTTCGGCTCCAGTCCTCCTTTTTGGATCAACCGTGGGTAGTGATAACCGAAGACCAGGAAAACTTGAGGATCCTGAAGGCAATGGATGCCGGTGACAAAGAGTTCGACGGACATTTCACAACGGAAAATGGCTTACTCCTGTACAAGAACAGGTGGTATGTTCCCAAGGTCCAGAATCTGAAGCAGATAATCATGGAGGCTGCGCATTACCCCGGAATCGTGGGGTACTGGGGGACGTACAAAACCATTGTCAGGGTTAGGACTAACTTCTATTGGCCAAAGATAGAGGAGCACATCACCGACTATGTGCGAGCATGTAATGCATGCCAAAGAAATAAGTCAATCAGGCACAAGAAGTTAGGGCTGCTGGAACCTATTGATGTTCCTACGTGGTCCTGGACAGCGATTTCAATGAACTTTATTGTAGCGCTGCCAGCGTCCGAAGGGTATACCAAGATCTGGGTTACAGTGGACACATTCTCGAAAATCGCCCGTTTCATATGCCTGACCATGGAGCTACCTATCAAGGAGCTTGCCTTGATATTCCTGAAGGAAGTTTGACACCTTCATGGACTCCGAGGGTCAATCATCCCCGATCAAGATACCCGATTCACATCCAAGTTCTGGATGTGTCTAATGCACTGGTTGCAAGTGAAACTAAACGTTTCGACTGCATTCCACCCTGAGACTAATGGGCAAACCGAGAGGGTTAACTGGGCACAGGAGAAGTACTTGCGTAGTTACTGTTCCTACCAACAAGATGATTGGGTTTCGCTGTTTCCCCTTGCGAAGTATGCGTACAACACCTCGACACCAGAATCCACCAGGTTGTCACCATTTGAGATCAATTATGGGTTTAAGCCAAGCACAAACCGGTCTGGTGTCGTGTCTGATACTCAAGGAATACACCCTAGCAGTGAGCTCTTGGTCAACGAATGGGAAGGAACCACGGAAGAGATTTGAGAAACGATTCAAGGGGCACGGGAAAGGCAACAGAAATTGCACGTCCAGAAAAGGTTGCCATCACCACACTATGTTACCTTGGATGTTGTGACCACTGGGCAGGCAAAGAAAGTGCACCGCGTGATGTTAAACTGCCAGAACATCCGCACAAAGTATCCGATGCAGAAGCTGGACCACCGCATGTTTGGCCCTTTTGTGGTCAAACGTCATGTGAGCAACTGAGCCTGCCAACTCCAGCTGCCCACCAGATGGAGCATCCACCCAGTTTTCAATGTCACATTGCTCAAACCCTATTGTGAGGATCCAGCAGCAGGTAAGGTCAAGGAAGTCCCTACCCCCGAACCTGTCGACAACGAGCCCAGTTGCCTTATCAAAGCTGTTGTGGACCGCTGATGGTACGGAGGAGCGAAGGGGAAGTTTCCTTCGCAATTGGTCCAGTACCTGGTTTCCTGGGAAGGCTACGGGGCTGAGGAGAATTCCTGGGAGCCTTATGAGATGCTAGAAGGAACAGGCTGACAGGCAATTGGGGATTTTCACCAACGACATCAGTCCTGGCCCAGGGACCATAGGGTCTTGGGGGAATTGAGTCGTGGAAATCAGAGATGAGGCTAACAGTCTAGGACGGACCGTAGAGAAGCGGGGAGTGGTGTAACCACCCAGCATACATGAGCTATAGCAGACGGAACCTGTACCCATACAGGTAGCCTGGAGGCGAACTTGTAGGAACAGGCAGGCAAGTAAGTAGTTGACCTGTGGAGACCCGATGGCCCGGGCTCCGAGAATGAACAGAATTGGCTTTTCAGGGACTTGGGTACCTGGATACACCAAGGATCAGTGTTAGCATACCTAGGGACTTCTGAAGAGGCACTTGCTTAGCTAGGCTGGGCAACCGGAGACAGGTTAGAAATGCCTCTCGCCGGGGACGGGATAGAGAGGGTAACAGGAAAAAGTTATCTTGTCCGCTGGACAAGGTTACCTTACCCCCGCGATCAGGTTACCCTGCCCCAGGGCCTCGGTTATCCTGCCCAAAGTCCTGAGTTAGCCTACCTTTCAATACGAAGTCCCGCGGGGAGTTCGGGAAAATTGACCGGAATGTTTTTCAAGTGAAGCCATGCATGATAGTGGAATCTGGGGTTCCGGGGGATGCTATTGGGCGAGCTACGTAGCTTCGATGAAGCTGTAAATTGGAGACATTATTTCTATCATACCCCTCCAGCCCCGTCTTGAGGCCCGGACGTCATGGGCAAATGGTTGTGTAGTTGTGTGCAGTCTAGCAAAGGCAAATCTTTGGACACATGCTTACAACACCATATAGGTCGCTGCCATCCAGTCAACCGTAACCTGTTCGCGGTGGATATATGACGGCATGTCGTGGAAGCTGGAGTACCTCCTCCAAGTTGTTCGGAGTAAACTGGACCAAGACTGACGGAGTTAACGGGTGTTAACCGTGGGGGTCCCGCAGGTAGTCCCAGGTGGTGCCAGGGGGCCTGGGAGGGTTTTACACCAACCAAGCCCAAAAGTGTGCCCAACATTATAGGCTCTGAAAGGGAAGTGCAGAGATACTAAAAGCATGATTCCTACCACAGGTAAGGTAGTTCCGAGGTAGTGGTCATGGGTAGTGCCTATTGGAGCACTCCCAGACTACCGTGTCCTGTGAGAGATACCAGAAGCCCGCGACCCGTAAATAGTAAATAGATTAGCCGCCCACGGTAGCTTCTGGAGTCAAGTAGAGATCAATGCATATCAGAAGGGTGTCATAGATAGTCCAGTTCATGAGGTGCCTTGACTGTTAGCCACTAACAAGATACCGATGCACTGAAGTTTTCACTCTGTTGGGCAAAATAGAAATGCACCGCAGAAACGATAACCGCAATAAGGTGAATGCCGACTGGACTGTGTCGACACATGCATGCCCAAAGGGTGTGCCCAGAGACATGTCGGACCACCCTTAGCGGAGAAGGGTCTGCTCGAATGGATGGAGTAAACTGATGGAGGAGTTTCTGGCATACGATTGTAACGGGGGCACCGCTAAGAAGATGGATCCCAAGGTTGCGACCGCACCAAACAACTTCAAACTTATCGCCAAAAGTTCACACAGATGTGAGAGTAAAGTAGACGGTAAAACTTAATATCGTTAAGCCTGACGCTTCACTCAATTAAGGTCTCCAGAGGCTTGATTGTTGGAGTAGGAGAGTTCTCGCATAGACTTTCAGGTAGTTTTATCTTATCCCAGAAACTCCCCCATCAGTTTACTCCAACTATTTGAGTACACCCTTCTCCGCTAAGGGTGGTCCGACACCTCTCCTGGCACATCCTTCAGGCCCACATGTGCCGACACACTCTACTCGGCGTTCACCTTATGCGCTTATCGTTCCTACGCTGCATTTCCATTTTGCCCGCTGGAGTGAAAACTTCTGCGCATCGGTGTCTAGCCAGTGGCTAACAGTCAAGACACCTGATGACCTAGACTATCTATGACACCCTTCCCATATACATTGATCTCTACTTGACTCCGGAGGCTACCGTGAGCGGTTTATCTAGTTACTCTTTACGCCTCGTGGGCTTCTGGTGTCTTCCGCAGGGCACGACAGTCCGGGAGTGATCTAATGGGCGCTTCCCATGACCACTACCTCGGACCTACCTTACCTGTGGTTGGAATCATGCTTTTAGTGTCTCTGCACTTCCCTTTCACAGCCTATGGCGTTGGGAGCACGTTTGGGCTTAGTAGGTGTAAAACTCTCCCAGTCGTCCCGGCACCACTCGGAACTACCTGCGGAACCCCCACAGTTAACACCCGTTAACTCAGGCAGTTCTGGTCCGTTTTACTCTGAACAACTTGGACGAGGTACTCCACCTTCCACCCTATGCCCCGTTATATACCCTGCGAACAGCTTATGGTCCACTGGACGGCAGTGGCGTATACGGTGTTGCAAGCATGTCTGCAAAGATTCCTCTTTACTAGACTGCACATAACTACACAACCGTTTGCCCATGACGTCCGGGCCTCAAGGCGGGGCCGGAGGGGTATGATGGGAATAATGTCTTCAATTCACAGCTTCCTCAAAGCTGTGTAGCTCGCCCAATAGCATCCCCCGGAACCCCAGATTCCAGTGTCATGCATGGCTTCGTGTGACAAACATTGCAGTCAATTTTCCCAAACTCCCCAAGGGACTTCGTATTGACAGGTAGGATAACTCAGAACTCTGGGCAGGGTAACCCAAGACCCAAAGCAGGGTAACCTGATCCCCAGAGTAGGGTAACCTTGTCCAGCGGACAAGTTTACTTTTCCCTGTTACCCTGCCTGTCCCGTCGCCGGTGATAGACCTTTCTGACCTGTCTTTAGTTACCCGGCCTAGCTGAGCAACTGCCCCTTCATAAGTCACTACATGCGGTGACCAGGCAATTCTGTTCATTCTCGGAGCCCGGGCCATCGGATCTCCATAGGTCAAGTACTTACTTGCCTGCCGGTTCCTATCGCTTCACCTCCAGGCTACCTGTGTGGGTATAGGTTCCGTCTGCTATGGCTCCTGTATGCTGGGTCATTACATCACTCGCCTCTTCTCTACGGTCCCTCCTGGACCGTTAGCGTCGTCTCTTATTCCCACGACACAATTCCCCCCTGACCCTATGGTCCCTGGCCTTGGACGGATATCTTTGGTGGAAATCCTGAATTGCCTGCAATCCTGTCCCTTCTAGCATCTCATAGGGCTCCCATGAGTTCTCCTCAGCCCCGTAGCCTTCCCATGAAACCAGGTACCGGACAAAGCGCGATGGAAACTTCGCCTTCGCTCCTCCGTACGATCGGCTGTCCATAACAGCTACGATAACGTAACTGGGGTCATTGTCTATATGTTGCGGGGTAGGGGCTTCCTTTACCCTACCTGTTTCCGGATCCTCGCGATAGGGTTCGAGCCACATGACATTGAAAACCGGGTGGATGCTACATCTTGTGGGCAATTGGAGTTCATAAGCTCAGTTACCTACCCGACGTTTGACCATGAAAGGACCGAATATGCAGTGGTTCAGCTTCTCCATTGGACACTTCGTGCGGATGTTTTTCCTGTTCAACATCACGCGGTCCGCTTTCTTAGCCCGCCCAGTAGCCACATCCTCCAGGGTGACCTAGTCCGGTGATGGCAACCTTTTCTTGTGATGCCATTTCCGTTGCCTTCCCTGTGCTCGTTGGATCGTTTCTCGAATCTCTGGCCAGGTTCCTTCCCATTCCTTAACCCAGAGCTCACTACCAGGTGGTATTCCCTAGTTATCAGACACAATACACGACCAGTTTGTCCTTGGGTTAAACCTGTAGTTGATCTCAAAAGGTGACAACCTGGTGGATTCTGATGTCGCGGTGTTGTACGCATACTCCGCAAGGGGTAACAGCGAAACCCAATCATCTGGCTGGTAGGAACAGTAACTATGCAAGTACTGCTCCAGTGCTTGATTAACCCTCTCGGTCTGCCCATCACTCTCCGGGTGGAATGCAGTCGAAACGTTGACTTTCACTTGCAACAAGCGCATTAGACTGATCCAGACCTTGGATGTGAATCGGCCATCCCGGTCGGGGATGATTGACTCGGGGAGTGCATCAAGGCGCCAGACTTCCTTCAGGAATATCAAGGCAAGCTCCGTGAGAGGTACCACAGTGGTCAGGGGTATGAAATGGGCCGTTTTCGAGAATCGGTCCACTATGACCCAGATCGAGGTATACCCTTCCGACTCTGGCAGCGCTACAATGAAATCTATTGAAATTGCTCTCCACGGCTGCATAGGAACATCAATAGGTTCCAGCAGCCCGAACTTCTTGTGCCTGATGGATTTATTTCTTTTGCACGCATCATATGTTCGCACGTGGTCAGTGATGTGCTCATCCATCTTAGGCCAATAGAAGTTAGCCCTAACCCTACCAATGGTTTTGTAAGTCCCGACGTGTGCCGCGATTCGGGAGTCATGTTCTGCCTTNGGGGTCTCCCGGGGTCTATCATACCCATCAAACCTTTCCTCCTGGCCAACCTGATTCCCATCCTCAGGGGGGTTAGCCCCTGATGGTACTGATGCCGGTGGTGGAACAGGTCGTTGCCCACTCTCAGGAGTTGGGTTTTGAGCTGCCTTATTTGCTTCCAGAAATGACTGAAGCTCGGGACAACTCAAGGGTTGCATTGGGGGCCCTGCGTGTCTCCATGACCCACAGTCCCCACATGTTGGTCGTCCGCCTCCCTCCTTCTGTCTTCTTCGATGCCTTACCGGGGTCCGTGGTCCCTTCCTGCACCCGTACGTGTGGGAATGAATCCACCCCATGCGGGTTTCTTCTGATTTGCAGCCCGACAGACAGTACTCGTCTTGGCTGTCCGACTCACCGCTAGTGATCATTGGGAGGACGGAGGGAAGAGTTGGTTTTGAGGGGGCAGAGGGAATCACGGGTGCCCAAGGAACGGAACGAGCAGGTATCCCAGGTCCGGGGATCGGAGTCCCTTGTAATGGAGCCATGGGTGCTTCCTCTTCCTGGCGCCTTACCTGTTCAAAGAATCCAGGTGAAGCCGCATGCAGTGGCCGGTACCCTGGGGTAGCCGATACTGCTGGCGGGAAAGCTGTGACAGGGAAGGTATCAGGAGTGCGCAACTACACTGGTAGAGGTGTGGGTCTTGGGGCGGCGATGGAAGGTATAGGAGTTGCAACTGAAGATGTTGCCGGAGGGATGATAGGAGCAGGGGTCGGTCAAGGTGTAGGGTCAGGCATATCTGGTGCCGTAATACCCTTTGGCTTGGAGATCCTCTTTCTTATTCAATGTCCATCCTTTGGCCCGACCGTAGGGCTGCCCGACTGACTGGGGGCAATTGCGGGGGGGACCGACAGGGAGCCGGTAGATGCTGTTGAGAAGGAAGAGGTATAGCTATAGGCGTCACCTTTCAGGCTTTCCAACATTGGTATGCCAATTGGGCTCAAAAACGCCCTCCATTGGTCGTCTCTGGCTCTCATAGCCAACTCCATGCCGAAGTTCGCAGGCTTGGTATGGACGAGCGGGAGTGGGGGCGCTGCCTCTCCCATCAGTACGTCATTCTCGGCATCAATACTATACCCGCCCTCGAAAGCCTTTTCCAAAGCTGTCATCGGATTCTTCAATGCTTGCTGATCCCTTATCAACCACAGGTATGCCTCCTGCTGGACTTTCATCCATTCCACCACTGCCATAGTAATCTGTGTTCGGAACACCTGCTGCTGCTGGTTGTTCCAGTTCTTCAGTTCCCGCTTCGCTTNCCCATAGGTACACATTACTAGGGTCCTCGGCTAGTAACTCTTCATCGGTCATGAACACTAACCACCCCTGCTCTGCCAGGCAGTTAGCCTTGCAGAAAGCTGAGCGCCAGGTTAGTGATCCGGTCTTCCAATCTATGTCAGGGTTATGGTCTTTCAACCATGACATAGGTCGGTACCCATCCACCTTGGTGTCGGGCATATCTGCGACTTCAAAGCACATCTCATTGTGGTGCTCACCTATCCTCATTTCCAATGACTTGGTATAGTGTAGACCTGACCCCGGAATGTCATTACCGCTAGCGTCGCTTATCGCCATGTGTACCTTTTGTCATACACATGGTGCCTGAGTCTGCTTAACCTATCGGCTACTAAGCACCGGCCCAGTAGCTCCACTATCGAGCAGCAGGAGCGCTTCCGTGCTAACCTGTCTGCCTCCTACCTTCCAGTCTAACTTAACCCGCAGGTGGATAGACTTAGTATAACGAGGCAAGTTGTCATGCCTCTGCCTCTTCGCTTCTCTTGGTGACTTAGTCATCTCGGCTTAGTAATTCCCTTTAGTCCCTTGCCTTTCGCCACAAGAGCGGCCACAACGGGTCGGTAAACATTAAGGGATTGGGATTCGTCTTGCTTAATAGCTAGGGTGTTTACTATCACGCCAGGACGATTTCGGGTACTGAACCCTCCTCAGGTAAACTTGGAAATAGCATCATTTATTTGATCAAGTCCAGCCTGAACCAATTCCGTTTATACTAAACATAACCACTTTTTTCCGAGGTGGGCAGATGTCCGCTGTCGGACCAGTTCCAAGCGAAGCAGCCTTGCCTCCCCAATGTCTAGCATCTCCTCGAGCGGGACCTCACCCGAAATAATGTCCTATGACTTGTCGATCCAGCTAAGGATATCCGGAAAGAAATACAAATAACTAGAACAAAGGAAATAACCTGAAACCAAACAAAGGAGAGATAGCCTGATCCACCGCGCATGGCCCGCAACATCTATCTGCCCACAACCCCTGGGTGTAGTCAGTATCAGGGTCGTCAATGCAGTAGAGGGGTACTTACCCATCCCAGAAGCCTCCTATGGGTTTCCTTTTCATCCATTCCTCATGGGTCTATGGATATAGGTTAGTAAGCTTACACCTTAAGTGGAATAAATTCTTACCTATTCCGAGCCGTCAGTATCAACCTCCATGATCTGAGGTGATGTCTGTCAGACTTCAAGTATCTTTGATGAGGTAGCCGGCAGGGGCGCCTCAATGCACTTTAGCCACTTGTCAGTTCCTGTGGGCTCGCTTACTGGGGCTGACCGTTTCAACCTATGAGCTTTTTTGGAGGAACTGATGACTGGGGATGTGGCGGTACACTTTCTCCAAAAGTGACCACTTTGTCCACACTTGGTGCACTGGTTGTGCTTTCTCCGACGTTCGGTCAAAGTCGACGGGATTTCCTTATGCGCTATTGTATACTCAGAAGTCACCGGCTTTGCCTGTTTCCGCGCATTGAAATTAGTAGGTTTGGCAGGCCTTTGGTTCTGTCTGCCCGGACCTTTATCATTCTTTTTAAACCTTCCGGAAGTTGAGGACCTATCGTCCTTCTTTTCCGTTGGCTGAGACCATTGGACAGGGTGGATGACTCAGTTGCTGAACCAGGTGTTGTCTTCCAGTGTGTGTCCGACCTTCCCGAGAAGGTCAAGGTAGTCGTTCAAGTCGGTTGGATGGGGCTCCTTCAGTGCCCACGCGTTCCTAACCTCTTGGGTAATGCCTGACCATACATTATCTCGTACCTGTACCGGGTCTGTATAGCTAAGCTTATACATGTAGTCAATTATCTTGTCCAGGTACTCATCGATGTGATGTGGCTTCATCACTAGGTCTCGCCACTCAAGCAGGGATCGGTCTCGTTCCGCTTGGTCACCGTCGAAACTCCGTTCGAGCCGCTCCCGGAATCCTTTCCACGTTCTCAACGGGTTACTGTTGTTAACAGGAACTCCAGTACGCTTGGCTGCCTCCTTATTGATGTGGGAGTGCAGCCCAAGATACCATGTTCGGGCAGTATCTTCTAGAAGGGGGATCACCAGGTTTACCTTGTCCATATCGGTCAACCTGCACCCAGCAAAATACTCGAACTTAACCTCTACCAGCGTCAGGAAGCTGGCGAGTTCGGTGACCTTTCCCTTAAACGCCGGAATGCCGCTCAGCTTTTCCGGCTTCTTCTGCCGTTGTCTAGATGATGGTCGTGCAGCCGCCCTACTCCGTAGTTCCCTTGACAGCTTCTTAGCACGGCGGTCCCACCGTCGTTTCTTCTCGTCGCTCCAGTCATCCTTGCGAGCGCCGAGAAAAGGGGTCAAGTCGGGGAGAGAATCGGCATCATCATCATCCGAGCTATCATGGTCAGAGTCCCCAGGATCTCCACCTGCTCCCGTAGTACCACCGACAGGTGGTCCATTTCCACCTCCACTACCCCCGGTATTTCCACCTGGGGTCTCGCGGGGTCTATCATACCCATCAAACCTTTCCTCCTGGCCATCCTGATTCCCATCCTCGGGGGGGTTAGCCCCTGATGGTACTGATGCCGGTGGTGGAACAGGTCGTTGCCCACTCTCAGGAGTTGGGTTCGGAGCCGCCTGAGTTGTCGCCAGAAACGACTGAAGCTCTGGACAACTCAAAGGTTGCATTGGGGGCCCCGCGTGTCTCCATGACCCACAGTACCCACATGTTGGTCGTCCGTCTCCCTCCTTCTGTCTTCTTCGGTGCCTTACCGGGGTCCGTGGTCCCTTCCTGCACCCGTACGTGTGGTAATGAATCCACCCCATACGGGTTTCTTCCGATTTGCAGCCCGACAGACAGTACTCGTCTTGGCTGTCCGACTCACCACTAGTGATCGTGGGGAGGATGGAGGGAAGAGTTGGTTTTGAGGGGGCAGAAGGAATCACGGGTGCCCAAGGAACGGAACGAGCGGGTGTCCCAGGTCCGGGGATCGGAGTCCCTCGTGATGGAGCCATGGGTGCTCGCTCTTCCTGGCGCCTGACCTGTTCAAAGAATCCAGGTGAAGCCGCACGCAGCGGTCGGTACCCTGGGGTAACCGATACTGTTGGCGGGAAAGCTGCGACAGGGAAGGTATCAGGAGGGGGCAATGAAACTGGTAAAGGTGTGGGTCTTGGGGCAGCAATAGGAGGTACGGGAGTTGCAACCGACGGTGTTGCAGGGGGGTTAATGGGAGCGGGGGTCGGCCGAGGAGTAGGGTCAGGTGTATCTGGTGCTGTGATACCCTTTGGCTTGGACGTCCTTTTCTTAACCCGACGCCCATCGGTTGGTCCAATCGCCGGACTTCCTGAACGACTGCGGGCGATCGAGGAGGGGACAGACAGCGAGCCTGTTGATGCTCTTGTGAAGGACGAGGTATAACTGTATCCTTCCCCCTTGAGGCTTTCCAACATCCGTATGCCCACGGGGCTTAGGTACGCCCTCCACTGTTCATCCCGGGCTCTCATAGCCAGTTCCATCCCGAAGTTCTCCAGCTTCGTGTGGACAAGTGGGAGTGGGGGCGCCGCCTCTATCATCAGTACGTCATTCTCAGCATCAATACTATAACCTCCCGCGAAGGCCCTTTCCAGCGCTGCCATACGATCCTTCAATGCCTTCTGGTCTCTTAACATTCGCAGGTATGCCTCCTGCTGTACCTTCATCCATTCCACCGCTGCCGTAGTAATCTGTTTACGGAACACCTGCTGCTGCTGGGCATTCCAGTTCTTCAGTTCCCGCTTCGCATCCTCAATCGACTTGGATACCTCCCGGACGATGTAAGGTTCGACGAACTCGCGGGAGAACTCGCTAAAGGGTACTCCTTGCGGTGGAGGAGGGAGCATGTTGTGGACGAGGGCGGCGTCTTGGAAGAACGAAAGCGCCGCAGCGCGAGGGTCTGTAATCATAAGATCAACACATTCATCAGGTAGTTGAATAGGGGCGGCCTCCAGGAGCAATTGGTGACCGTCCCATTCAATACCGCGGACGTCCGCGAACACCGAAGCACGAAATGTGTTGGCGGAGTTCTCGTCAAGGTCAAGGTCTGAATCCGAGTTGGATTCCATTCTGGGTCGACGTTCGATACTAGCCATTGCGCTTTCCACCCTGGGCTACTTGTTCGAGACAAGGTTACCAGTATTCACGCAAGGTCAGTGCCGAAGGTCGAAAAACAATTAATCAGGAGAGGAGTTAAGCGAGGAGCTCGCTTAACGATATACTGTAACGGGGGCACCCCTAGGAAGATGGATCCCCAGGTTGCGACCGCACCAAACAACTTCAAACTTATCACCAAAAGTTCACACAGATGTAAGAGTAAAGTAGACGGTAAAACTTAATATCGTTAAGCCTGACGCTTCACTCAATTAAGGTCTCGAGAGGATTGATTGTTGGAGTAGGAGAGTTCTCGCATAGACTTTCAGGTAGTTTTATCTTATGCCACAAACTCCCCCATCAGTTTACTCCAACTATTTGAGTACACCCTTCTTTGCTAAGGGTGGTCCGACACGTCTCCTGGCACACTCTTTGGGCATGCATGTGCCAACACACTCTAGTCGGCGTTCACCTTATGCGGTTATTGTTTCTCCGGTGCATTTCCATTTTGCCCGCCCGAGTGAAAACTTCTGCACATCCATGTCTTGCCAGTGGCTAACAGTCAAGACACCTCATAAACTAGACTATCTATAACACCCTTCCCATATGCATTGATCTCTGCTTGACTCCGGAGGCTACTGTGAGCGGTTTATCTAGTTACTCTTTACGGGTCGTGGGCTTCCGGTGACTTCCGCAGGGCACGATAGTCCGTGAGTGATCCAATGTGTGCTACCCATGACCACTACCTCAGATCTACCTTACCTGTGTTAGGAATCATGCTTTTAGTGTCTCTGCACTTCCCTTTCAGAGCCTATAGCGTTGGGAGCACGTTTGGGCTTGGTAGGTGTAAAACTTTCCCAGTCATCCCGGCACCACCCGGGACCACCTTCGGGACCCCCACGCTTAACACCCGTTAACTCCGTCAGTTCTGGTCCGTTTTACTCCAAACAACTTGGAGGAGGTACTCCACCTTCCACCCTATGCCCCCTTATATATCCTGTGAACAGCTTACGGTCGACCGGATGGCAGTGACGTATACGGTGTTGCAAGCATGTCTCCCAAGATTCCTCTTTACTAGACTGCACACAACTACACAACCGTTTGCCCATGTCGTCTGGGCCTCAAGGCGGGGCCGGAGGGGTATGATGGGAATAATGTCTTCAATTTACAGCTTCCTCGACGCTACGTAGCTCGCCCAATAGCATCCCCGGGAACCCCAGATTCCAGTATCATGCATGGCTTCGCGTGACCAACATTTCAGTCAATTTTCCCGAACTCCCCAAGGGACTTCGTATTGAATGGTAGGGTAACTCAGGACTCTGGGCAGGGTAACCCAAGACCCAAGGCAGGGTAACCTGATCCCCAGAGTAGGGTAACCTTGTCCAGCGGACAAGTTAACTTTTCCCTGTTACCCTGCCTATCCCGTCGCTAGTGATAGACATTTCTGACCTGTCTTCAGTTACCCGGCCTCGCTGAGCAACTACCCCTTCATAAGTCCCTAAGTACGCTGACCAGCCAATTCTGTTCATTCTCGGAGCCCGGGCCATCGGGTCTCCATAGGTCAAGTACTTACTTGCCTGCCGCTTCCTATTGGTTTGCCTCCTGGCTACCTGTATGGGTATAGGTTCCGTTTGCTATAGCTCATGTATGCTGGGTCGTTATAAGGATAAAACTACCTGAAAGTATATACGAGAACTCTCCTACTCTAACAATCAATCCTCTCGGGACCTTAATTGAGTGAAGCATCAGGCTTAACAATATTAAGTTTTACCATTTACTTTACTCTTACATTGTTGTAAACTTTTAGCGATAAGTTTGAGGTTGTCCCGTACAGTCACAACCTTGGGATCCATCTTCCTAGGGGTGCCCCCGTTACAAATGAATGGAAAGCCAGAGGAGGAAGCAGAGGAATGAAAGAATCGCCTGACTTGGGTGGTCTACAAGTTCCAGCCTATGGGTTTGTTGGTGAACCTCAGACTCCCAACCGAACTGTCACCCCTGGTAGCTCTCTGGTGACAGGCATATGAAGCTGACCCCGCGCCCACCCAGATTCTAAACGCGCTGGACCTGGGTAACCGGCATTCCCGTCTGATATTTACCATGGAGTGTAAGCGTGGAGGAGAACATCCGCTGTTCAGTGATTGTTTATACGTACCCTACTATGATCGCTTAGAACCATGATTGATTCCCGAGACTCATGATCTCCCCTCTGTCAGACATCCAGGATGGGCCAAGACTTACAAATTGGTCTCCCACTGCTATTACTGGCCCGACATGCATCGCGATATTGGCAGGTTTGTCAAGAACTGCGACACTTGTCCGCGCAGCCACACATCTCGTCATGCCCCTTCTGGTATCTTGCGCCCCCTACCTATTCCCGCAAAATCCTGGGAACACGTCTCTATATACTTCCTTACCGGTCTTCCTTAGAGCCAAGGTCATAACGCTATCCTTGTAGTGGTGGTGGACTGTCTCACCAAGATGCGCTACCTGCTTGCCTGTCAAACAATCATAGATATCCCTATATTAGCTGAGCTTTATTTAGGACACATTTGGAAATATCATGGCCTCCCTGCAACCATTACCTCTGATTGGGGTACTCATTTCACCTCAGAGTTTTGGGATGTAGTTTGCCCCTGGCTACAAATCACTTATAAGCTGTCAACCATATTCCATCCCCAGACTGACAGCCCAACAGAACGTGTCAATGCTATCATGGAACAATACCTGCCCACCTTTGTCAACTATCAGCAGGACAACTAGTCCCTTTGGCTACCCATAGCCGAATTCGCGGTGGACAACCATGCCTCCAAGATGACAGGCCTCCCTCTCTTCTTTACCAACCACGGCCATGACTCTGGGATGGACTTCCTAGATATGCCCGCTGTGTACCTCAATAGCCAGGAGGCAGGGGACTTCACCAGCTACATACAGGATATACATGAACACCTTCGCTCCGTGATTGCTTATGCCCAAGACCGAGAACAGGAATATATGGACCTGGAATGCCTGCCAGCTCTGCACTTCTGGCCAGGAGATCAGTTTTGGCTGAAGACTAGGAATATCAGTACCTGGTGTTCCTCCCTAAAGCTGGACAACAGGTCCCTAGGACCCTACCCAGAGATGGCCCCAATGAGAACCCACCTCTACCATCTCAAGCTCCCCACTTCGATGCACATCCACAACATGTTACACACACCGTTGTTGGACCTCGCTGCCCAAGACCCCCTTCTAGGACAAGCTGTACCACCTTCCCGGCTAGTGGAAGTGGATAGTGAAGAGGAATAGCTGGTGGACAATGTGTTGGACTCTAAGATGACCTGGAACCATCTCCGTTACTCTGGTAAAGTAGAAGGGTTATGAGGAAGCTACTTGGGAACCCGCAAAACACATCAATGGCCTGGCCACACTTGATGAATTCCACCTACAGTGCTCGCACAGACCTGGCCCTCTTGCTGACTAAACTAGGAGTTACGCGTCTCAGAGGTCTTCGGTGTTGGGTGGAGGGAGCTAGTGTCACAGCCACCTTGTATTGGGATTACACGGTACTTGGGGTTTTGATTGCATATGGGCATTGCTGGTTTCATGTGGCAAGAGCGTTGACACCAAAGGATACGATGTAATGGGAGGGATTGATTAGTGGGTCTGTGTAATGGAACCCAGTGGAACCTAATAGAAGATAGCGGCTGCACGCAAGGAAGGGTTTAGGGTAACAGGGAGTAGTAACCAGGAGGATTTCTTTGGTCTATATAAGGAGGGTGTGCCCCCCTTAGTGTACTTTTCTTATGCAACCTGGTATTTTCCTACCTACCCCTGTACTTAGGATTTACAACTCTTTTGACTTCGCGTTATCAGAACCCGTGAACTCTGATCCTAAACCCCTAAACCCATGTCTTCAATCTCCTGAACCTGAGTACCGACACGTTTTGTTTGTACACCTGCCCCTGAATCTAGTCTAGTATCCTGTAGTATGCCTTAAACCGTCCGCCTGCCGTCACGCATGGACCTTGCTTGTTACACTTAAAATGAATATACATTTAATACGAATAATAGAGTAAATTATCTTTGGGTTCATAAAGAGCATCAACCAGTTTGCACAAAAGACTATAAAAAGAAACTCCATGTCTCAGACTTCTTAACCCCAATTAGATAATCAGATAATAGTAATGCTTGTGTAATTTTTCCTTATAATGGCGATGTATGATGAATACGGAAATACTAATTAGAACAAGTTACTAAAAGGTTAATTCCTGCTTTAAGGCTCAATTTCTAGGCTCTCAGGCCCTATTTGCCCTTAACAACTCCAAAAGCTATCTCAAGTTTACTAATAATGCTTTGAGAGTAATCAGAATAAACTTAAAATTTAGTAGACTCAATACAAAGCTTATAAGAAATACATGGATTGCAGATGAGCATAAACTAAATAGTAGTTACATGTAGGATATGAAACTTCCAAGTAGAATACCAGAAGATCTAAACTTAGTTTTTACTAAAAAAGGACTATGACTTTATAATGAGTAAAACTTTCAGGCCTAGTTATTACATATAAGATAAACTCACCTAGCCTAATAGACAAGTTATATGATTATTGGTAACAAGTCATGTGTTTGATCTTAGGATTTGTTAAAGTGATTAGAAGAATAAGATAATTTCCACCAATACGAATAGATAGAAAATCCCTTATACTATACTAGCTAGAGAATACCAATTAAGAGATTTTCATCCACATCAATAGAGAAGGTCCTCAGCTGTATTACAGAATTTAGACAAAGTAATTTAGTTAGTTATTTGTAGAAATACATACCAAAAAGAAAATCCAGATAAAATAACAATACATAAGAGATAATCATACACCCACATTCAATTGCTATAACAAGATAGAGTCATGATAAGCCACACTAGTGATATATCAACATTGATGAAAGAAGACTACTCTAGCTAAGAGGATCAGCAAGAGTTGTATGGCTAGCAACTAGCCATAAGTACTGACTTATCTGCTATTAATAAGATAAGGAAAAATTACTTAAGCCAATATTGATACATAAGAATCAAAAACCCAACTATAGTGATAAGTCTGTCATTAGAGCTGATCACTCTATATGTAGTGAAAGGGCCAGTACCTATTTGTTCTATTGAAATTGTTCAGGTGACTATTAAAATATAAAGGCTATTAGGAGAGGGTTGGGAACATCTTCTCTGGAATAAAACAAATGTCCACAAAAGTTGGAGTCAAGCAGAATAAAAGTTTTCAGAGTCTATAATATTTGTACAAAGGAAATATAAAATAAGTTGGGAGGATTAGATAGCTTGCAAATACCCAGAAGTAAAATATAAATATCAAAGTGCCTTCCAAGCTTTTAAATCATGATGAGTGACAGAGAAGAGATTTTACCAATATATTCATTATATTATACAAATTCTAAATCTTTCTTCTATATAAACACAGGAAGCCTTCCTAGAAATCTCTATCCCATATCAGGCTCAAGCCAGACTCACATATTCTTAGAACTGGAAACTATCTAACACCAGTGTTCAATACATACTAGTAATTCTAAAGGTACAAAACTGAATCCTTTATATCTGCAAGGTGGAACCTACTGTATTTGTATATTATTAGCAGCTCAATCAGATTCCAAAGCATAAAAGCTAGAGCCTCAGGAGGCAATCAAAAAGACAGAATATAAACTAGTATTCTATCTAGTCTTTCATTGTGAAATCAACTTTATTAAGTACTTCTAAAAAGCTACAAAGCATTATACATGACAACATTGTAAGTATAATTTTGACTTACTATAGTGCTTCATACCAGAGGCTCTGGCATCTATTCCACCAAGTCTTATCTGGAAATACCATACAAGAACAGTACAGATTATAGAGGCTTATTGTAACTATATTGTATATGCATGAGCAGAGTATGAATACCTTGTTCATAAAAAGTACCAGTCCTACTAGCAGGTTACTACTAGGGATTTAGACAGGGATTTAGAATAAATAGTGTTTAGAATAAATAGTATTTAGAATATTCTAATAAAAATCTTCCTCCCAGAAATTAATGTGTTATCAATTATATGAAGTTGTTATAAATGAAAGTTAAAATTTTACAGAAGATACCATGTTTAGGATATAGTGCTAGTTACATACAGGACTGAGTGTTACGTGTTGCATTGAGCAAAGTGTACATTTTAAGTGCATGGCACCATATCTGGAACCACGGCCATATTACCGATACCGGTAGGGGGGATGCATTGGACGACCGTTTTGTAATTCTCGAGTCCCTATTCTCCAACACCATATGCGTGCCCGAGTGACAATTTGGTGAGGCACTCAGAAAACGGGTCGGATAGAATTCTCGTCAACGACCAATTCTTGCGGGGAAATATGTGACTATCATAGATTTAGAGTGGCACACGTCTGGGCTTTTTGGTGGGGTTTTATGCACCAAACTTTGTCCTGTTTCAAAGTATCATATTCTGATTTATTTCGCCCCGTCGGACATCACAGGCGAATCGGGAAACTGGCCTTCGGATGCCCATCACATACTGTGGGCTTACAGTGCCGTAAACATTGGATACCAGTACTTGTATCATCGGATCCTTTTACTTCTGTGAGATGGCCTTTTTTCTTTTTTTCTTTCTTTCTTGTTCTGCTTACTCACGCTGACCTCTCGATTACTCTGCGCCCCGAGGCTCTTCCAGTTTCCCCCATCTTCCCCCTCCTCCTCCTCCTCATCGTCATCACCATTACCCCTCTCTACTGACCCTAAAACCTCCCTCGCCCCCAAACAAATAATAACCCTTTTTCTCGCTTTAGTTCCCGATATTTCTCCGCTTGGTCCCTGGCCCCAATTGTTTTGTGATACTGCAGATCATTCGGGGCGCATACACATACCCAATTCTCTGCACCGCCGTGCGGAATGACAGATACCCAGGCTACTCGTTCTTTCGACACCTCTTCCTCGGGCTTGGTTTCGGAGTCCCCTGAAAAGGGCAGTTCCGATTCTATGTCTATACACTCTCCCAAACCAAGGGTTGCTGGAAACGGTTACCACTTCCCTGGGTCCAATTCGAGCATTGATCAATCAATGAACAGCATTACTCCTCCGGCTCATGCTTCGCCCACACTTCTAGCTGTGAATCCCATGTCCCGCTCGGACTCGACAACGCTTCTAGGTGCAGAGGGACAGGTTCCTCCTTCGATTCTTAGTCCGGCGTTTACGCCTCCCACGACTCCTAGCACTCCGCTCATTGTGCCAGTAGCTAGCAAAAACCCACCAAAGTTAATGGAAGAGCTGCCCAGGGTCAACTGCATAGTCAGAGCTAGGATTCCGACGTAATTTATCCAACCTCACAGTCCGCCTTTTACGGAAAAAGCACGCTAACGAGTTATCCTCCCCAGCACCACGGGAACCGAAATATTTCTGCACTTGTACCAAAACAACATTGATAACAAAGAGCACCTAGCCATCGTTTTCGGGAACAAAATCCGCTCTAAATCCCTCGACGCCCCGCGCGAGGGGGAGACCGAACTGGACCGTATGATCAGAGGCGCGTACACGGGTAGACTCTTCCCCGGTCGTACTTCCTCCCGCATCGATGACTCCCCAATGTCCTCCCGGGTTCCTAGTCGTGCAGCTTCCTCAACATCGCTCTCAAAGATGGCTCCCACCGCCCAATTAACCACCCCAGAAGGCAGCACCCGCACTGCCCCCCTCGTTCGCATCCACTCGGAATGCTACACCGGCGAAATCGCATGGTCCGCTCGTTGTGATTGCGGCGAACAGCTAGACGAGGCCGCCCGCCTCATGTCCCTGGATCCGGCTGGCGGAGTGGTAGTCTACCTCCGCCAGGAGGGCCGCGGCATCGGCCTCGGGGAGAAGCTAAAAGCATATAACCTCCAGGACCTGGGCAATGATACGGTCCAGGCGAACCTCATACTTCGACATCCCGCCGATGCGAGGAGTTATGGCCTTGCCACAGCTATATTGATGGATCTAGAGTTGGTTAATATAAGGCTCCTCACAAATAATCCCGACAAGATCGCTGCCGTCGAGGGGCCGGGGAAGGGGGTTAAGGTTGTGGAGAGGGTGCCTATGATTCCACTTGCATGGCAGAATTTGAAGGGCGGGGTTACTGGGAAGGAGGTGGGTGACTATTTGAGAACTAAGGTATGCGTCCGGCAACAGCAGCGGGGGAAGGGGAAGAAAACTGACGGATGGGAACAGATTACTCAGATGGGTCACTTGCTTGACCTGCCGGCCGATGGAAACTAGTTTCGTTCATCTTGGTTTCTTGCTGGAGTACTGTATATATTTTTGTCTGGGTATACTTGCTTGCACAAATACCCCCCCGTTTTTCTTTTCTTTTCCCTGCACGACTCCTCCCAAGATCTTTCGGTGTATAGTTTAGATTACTTTTCTTTCTATTTTTCCTTTTCTCTTTTCATTTCCATATTTCTCATTTAGATTACCCGGAAGGCGTTCGCAGTGTATACTATCCGTTTATTTTTTTTTATTTTCATTCTCCACTCGGGGAGCCAATGGGGCGAATTAATGATTGCATGTGTACAGTACACGTATACGGGTACAGTACATTTATCGATTATCAGAGCACAAGGTGAAAACTGTATCATAGAAAGGAGGGAAGAAAACATGAAAACACTCGATTCCCCCTTCTCTCTGTGTCGAGTACGAATTCGATATCAGTATGATACATATATATTTCTATAATACCATAAGCAACGTAGACCAAATATTTTGCGGCCCACTACCGGTACCGTAATCACGACGCATTTCCTCCAACAGCATCAGATTTCTAGAAGGGCGGAACGCCAAGTGCGTTGTGGAAAGCCGCACTGATTTCGTAACACGATAGTCCACAATGTAACCTCCGCGTACGATACTCTACTGCGCTAGCACAGTGCCATGACAGTCTGAGTATCTCTGACACTGGAAAGGATGGGGGAGGGGGGGGGGGCAGTGGGGATATAGCTCTTTGCAAAGCTCTGGTAGAGGTAGATGGGGTTTTGGAGCTATAATAGCTAGACGCCGATAACGATCCTTTACAGTAATAATCAGCGATCTCTCGAAGAGATGCCGGACAATTTACGTGCGATTCTGCTTACCATTTTGACCCGAACCCCGTATGATAGGTCGGATACCGTACGACGAATAATGGAAGGCCGGCCAGCTGGAGAGAGAGAGCAAACAAAGGGAATCCCGAACACGGTCCGGCACGTGCCCACACATGAACACGTCTGTCCATTTGTCCGCCCGTCCTCCCTCCCTAAGATCCCGCGTCGAAATTCTAGCGTCGGCCGGTCGGCCGATTATGGCATAGCATACGGTATGGTGCGGTTAGGTGACTGGTGACTGGTGACTGGTACCGGTGTGTACGGGTAGGTTTGGGCGTGTGTGGAATTGGGGGGGAACTCCTTTTTTTCTTTTTTCTTTTTTCTTGATAAGGGGAGGAAGGGGATTGGATGCAAGAGTGGTTGGGGGGGGGATGTGTTACGAGTGAGAGGTTGTGAGGATAAAAATGGGTGGGGTACGGGCTGAGGTAACGGACAGAGGGAGGTTTACTATGGGAAGTGAGATATGAGAGCGCATGAATAAGAGCTTAATTGTATCAGACTAGCTAGGAGGGGGTTGGGCTTGGATCGCAAACCTTTTATTGTGGATAGTGAGCCCGCCGATTTCAATCAGTACCTCGTGTTCCAAGTTGATCCCTTTCCGTTACATTTTATCTTGCCACATATCCCCCTTCTGCCCCCCCATCAAATGCCCATACGTCGGTTCTCATTTCATCGGTCCGTCGGTCCATCGATTTGCCACCCCGACCCCGTCACTACAACACTCGTTGTGATACTCCTACTTCCGGACCTACAGCGTCATACGACAATTAGCAAGTCTCGCCTCCACCTACCTGGACAGTTGGCGGGCAAGCAAGAATGTGATTAAGTGGGAAAGTGGCTAGCAAACCTACGGCAAACCCCCTGACAAAGCCTCAATCAACCAGCTTCTCTCTTCTTCAAGACCCAGCTCTCGACCAAAGATCAAGACCGACAGGATAACTCTCGCAATTTCTTCGTCTCGCCAGTGCTGTAGCATCAGTGATAGCTGTAGTTGCTCAATGTAGTCCATTTGCATGTATAGTTGGAGTTGGGATGCTTGTGAAGGTATCGATAAAGCTATGGTTTAGATAATCAGGAGAAGGGCGGGAATATATGGATTTTCTGGGGAGCGACAGACAGACATGCTCCGCGAGCCGGGGCCGGTTGTGGGGGGGTGGGGTTCTGAATATATGGTATTGGGTAATATGTGTTTACGGAAGGAGTGGACGATTAAGTACCAATAGGGTAGGTAATAATAGCTTCGTGAGCTGTGCGGAGAATTCTTCTGGTGATCGAGAGGATCGGTAACTTTTAGCGTGTCATAAGTGCGAGTGGGGGATCTGTGAGTGGTAACAAATATTCCAGCATTTCCATATATCTGACGAAAGAAACCCCGTGCTTGGGCAGAACGTCAATATGTTATCTATATGGGATATGGGGGACTGCGACTCTTTCGCTTTCCCTTTTGCATCAGTTAGGAGTCTAACGAGTCCCATTATCCACTGGAAGAATGCCACGACCGCTCTTCCGGCTCTCTCACCTGGGTTTATCCTTCTCCGCTGTGTGCCCCCTCCAATGTACTTTGCATCGAATACACCGCCATGACAAAGTATGACTCCACCGGGAGGCATACCCACCCTTAATCCGCATGTAAATCCGCCTTCGTGGAAGCCACAATTGGTCCATGCCCCCGCAGAGCTCATTCCACGCTTGTTTTGAGTTGCGACAGTCTGAGGGGTATGCAGAGGATGTCTGTAGGTGTATTCACCTTGCACTTTGGACGAGTCAGGCGGTGCGAGTGGGTTGAGAGTTACCAAGATGTCAGAGTGCCCGGAAGTTGGGACTGCATGTGTTGGAGAATATTCATATTATGGGTTAAAGAAACCTTATCAGCGTTTCGGGAGCAGAGGTCGGGGCGGTCAAAGAGTTCCACGCCGCTCAGACCACGCACTTTCGTGGCACAAACTTCGAATCGTGTTAGTTTATATTAGAGAGAGAGGACGGGCAATTGAGAGAAGTACAGGTGTATGGGGGCGATGCACAGAGGTATTGAGGTTTGTTTGAAAGCAGCTGAGAATATCTTTTTCCAAGGATGTTGCGGACTCTCCGAGGAGTCGGAGGGCCTGATCATCATGGGGTGCCGGGATAATATGGTTATATTGTGTTGCTTCAGCAACGTCCAAAGTCACCTTTCAGCTAGCCGTATGTATTCCAGTAACTTTGGCGGATATTTGAATGTGATGCCTAGGATAGCCTTCATTATTGCATCAACATATCGCTCGGATTCGCCCTGAATGGTAGGCCATTTGGGCCTTACTGAGAAGGTATTTAAGAGATGGTGGTTCCACCTTGTCCAACCGTCAGTGCTGGGAACTCTAGAGCGCATTTATCTAGACTAGTATTCCACAAGGCTTCCGTCATCGGAATTAAGTAGTCATCCCTGAATACTTGGGAATATCCCTCCCTATCCGGATGTGCTCTGATAGATTCTTCCTCACACCCTTCTTTCGCCTCTTTCATCTCCGGAAGATCTATGGCGAGTGCGTTGAAACGGATTGTATCAAACAACATACGCCACATGGTCTGTTTGAATAGGTTTGCGCGTTGAGCAAAGATGGACGACAAACTGGTGCCAGACCATCCGAAGCACCGGCATCCCGGGAAACACCAAATGTCATCGCCGCTGGAACAGAGGCAATATCTATGCATTTGGGAGGGATGGAAAGTTTGCTGAGTAAACGACAGGTGATGATGTTAGCTTGTTTCCACAATACTATCCTGATGGTGGAACGAACGATATGTAGCAGTATTCATCACTGCAACTTCCGTATCAACCATCGTCGATTGTCCATTATAGGTAAATGGCACAGTATTCATATGGCCTCCAATACAATCGTTCACCTCAAAAAGATGGACCTCTGGCGGACCAAGGCCGGAAACACCACTGCCAGCTAAGGCAACTTTCTTCGGAAGCATGTTTTTTTTCTTTCACGGGATGAGATGAGGAGATGGGGAGGTACCTGTAGGCAGCAGAGCAGGGGACATGATTGGTTTTAAATCTATTTCCTTCGCGGGCAGACCGTCGATAGATGCATGTGTGCGTACGGATAGGGAGATAGTACACAGGACCAACTCGAGGGAGGAGGGATTCCGCCCCTTTGTGGGGATAGGACAGGGTATCATCAGAGAGTGGAATCGGGAGATATGGGGACGAAGCGAGGGGTTCTTTGTCTGAAGAATACCGTATCAGAATTGTGCAGGAATATAATGCCATGAACTCCCGGGAGTGATGACTTCAGCCCGCAGAGCGCTCGGACCAGCGAGAGAAGAGCCTTGGATCTTCAGGGGAAGATTTGGGGCCTGAATAGACAGACATAAGGATCAATGTTAGACTCTACGTTAAACTCCTTGTTTTCCTATGATACATAGATTGGGCTTTAGAAAAGTCTGTTGTGCATGAGATATGTTTTTCTTATTATGATATTTGTTCATTGTTCCCAGGTCCTTGGGCTCCGTTGGACAGACTAAACTGAGTCGGAATGAGCCAAGGGCTTTGTGGCGATGAGGTTGTGATGCTTAGCGAGACACCTAAAACCAGCCTTCACTCCAATCGCCTCCATCACCAACCTCCTCTCAAACATCTTTCCTCCTCTCTACCCTTTCTTTCTATTTCTGCCCCGCCTTACTGCCCCACACTCAGTCCTTTCGCTACAAGCTCTAAGATCTCATACCAGGTAAATTTTCGGAGACCTTACTGGTGCTCCTCATCTATCCCCTGCATCACTGGTGTTGAGCTGGAGGAGTCAACCCATCCGCCAACATTCGATACTAATCGTCATCGCTGTTATTAGATAGATCATAGATATGTCGAACGCTCTCGATTCTGATCCCGGCTCGGAGCTCTTCGCCTCATACGAGGCTGATTTCAAGCTTGTCCGAGCAGACATCACTCAGAAGCTTGATCAAATACCTGAGCTTTCTGGGGAGCCGCGCAAAGCGGCTATTCGTGCTGCCGAGAGAGCTGTTGATGAGGCCGATGAAATTGTGGGTTACCTTCTATGCTATCTGCCCTGAGATTGTTTCCGATGGCTAATAGTTGGAAAGCTCGGGCAAATGTCCCTAGAGATTAATAATATCCCCTCCGCCCAGAGATCTAAGATTAAACCCCGCCTCCGAAATTATGCCCATGATCTCGACATTTCCCGCCACTCGCTTGTCAAACATGCCCAAAACCTCGACCGTGATGCTCTCTTTGGAGCTCGCTCGAACTCCGGCTCAGGGGATGCTGTGGTTGACCAGCGCCAACAGCTACTCTCTGGAACCGATCGGTTAGAAAGATCTTCGCAGCGACTTAGAGATTCGCAACGAGTCGCGAACGAAACCGAAGAAATCGGTGCTTCCATTCTAGGTGATCTTGGAAGACAGAGGGAACAGATTATGAATACTCATAATACCTTGAACGATAGTGAAAGGTTTCTGGACAGAAGTATCAAAACTCTGAGGGGTATGGCACGTAGGTATGAACTCTGACGTCTGATTCCCCATTTAATGCTGCGTCTTAATGCTGCGTCGTCTAACGGTCATGACTTCTTAGGATGGCTACCAACCGGATGATTACTATCGCAATCATAACCGTCTTGGTGCTGCTTATCATCGCCGTCATTGTCTCTAGATTCCGCTAGTATCTCGCCCTCATACATTGGTTGAAGTTCAACTGGTGCTTTGTTTTGAATACCGCTTTCTTTTACTATTGTATTTTCTGTTCGGATGGAGCCTGGGAGTTAACTTGTGTTGTGCTTTGTGTTTCGTTCGTGACCTCTGTACCAGGTTCGAAGGGACAAATAAATAAATAAGATGTAGCGATATGCTTTTTTGGCCCTATATATTTGAGTCAATTTTTTTGAAAACGTCCTAGAATACAATCAAACGAGGGGATTGTTCAGTGCTCTCTCTCGAGAGGTTTAGGGTAGACGGAGGTATTTTAATCAGCTTCGGAGAGAATAGCGCTGTGTTTCTTGGGCTATTAGTCTACACTGCCGCAGGATTCCTATTGGGACTACACCATTCCCTCTAGAATTACCGGTGAAGCTACGAGTACTGTACAGTGCTCGGCACAGCACAGGGCTTTTTAACACAGACTTGGAAAAACTCTTGCTTGTTTGTGAATTGTGATGCCTTAATCTATGGTACCAGTCATGTTTAGAAGGTAACAGCAGGCAGGGAATGGGCTCCGCGATCGTGAATCCCCACCGGCCATTGCATTGCTCCAGAAATCGATTTCTCAGACATTTGGGTGCAGTGTAGTGCAGTAGCTCTACTGTGGCTGAATATGTAGCGCCCTCCCATGTATTGCTCTTATTGGTATTTGTGCTGGGACAAGCAGTGCTCTTATTTATGACATAGCAAACCCCCGCATTTATATAAATATCGGTATCACCTATTAATCCAATTTCCATCGGCGCTCCTTCCAAAATGCCTACCCCAATAAACATCGGAATAATCGGCTGCGGTGAACTAGCCCAAGTAGTTCACATCCCAACCTTAACCTTCTTGCCAGAGCTCTACAAAATAACCTACCTCTGCGACATCTCTCCCTCCGCTGTCTCCCACGCCGCCTCAAAAGTTCCATCCCAACAACCCATCCACACAACACAAGTCGCGGAAGAGCTATGCTCCTCCCAATTAGTCGACGCAGTCTTCACCCTAGGCCCGGACGAATTCCACGCTGAGCATGTACTTCTGGCACTGAAGCATGACAAGTACGTATTCGTCGAGAAACCGGTGACGCTGACAAGAAAGGATGCACTGGCCATAGCCGAGGGGGAGAAGCACTCTAAGGGCAGGGTCATGGTGGGGTACATGCGGCGTTACGCTGCCGTCGTTGGTGACGCTGTTGCGGAGATTGGTGGGCGGGAAAAGATCATATACGCCAGGGTTAGGGATATAATTGGGCCGAATAGCACGTTTGTGGGGCAGTCCGGAACGTTCCCGAGGGAGTTCTCCGATTATAAACCCGAGGATGTAAGCGAATTGGCGAAGCGGGCGGAGGATATGGCTTCGGAGCAGTTGACTGGATATGGGGTTCCGGCTACCGAGCAGAGCATTGAGCTATATAGGGGGTTAACTGGGTGAGCTGCCGGAGGCAAGAATGAGAACGCAGGTCGGTGCTAACAGAAGGTAGATTAGGCTCCCACGACCTATCCCTCATGCGGGAAATCCTCGGAATGCCGGTTCGCGAGAACCCAACTCTGGGGGCATCACTTCGCATGCCGGTCTGGAATGTTCTCTTCAACTATGGCCACTTTACCGTGCTCTACGAATCCGGGTTCCACGGGATTCCCGTATTCGACGCGCATATCGAGGTGTACTCTGAGAAAAAGTCCGTGCTTATAAAGTACGATACGCCGTACGTGAAGGGTTTGCCCGTTACCATGACTGTGAGGGAGAATGTGGATGGGAAGTTCGTGGAGAGGTTTATCAGGAACACGTACGAGGATCCATTTACGCTCGAGTCGAAGAGCTTTTATAGCGCAGTTAGGGAGGGGGCGAGGATTAAGACGGATGTGGACGATGCGTTGGAGGATTTCGAGCTCTTTGGAATGATTATGAAGAATTGGAGGGAGTAGAGGGGTCGTTTGGGGGTATATATAAAAGTTCGTACCCGGGAACTTATGGCAAGCTTCAATGGCCTGTAGATGAATTTGACCCCAGATGATAGGATAGGATTGAATTCACAAGAAAATACCAATCGAATATGCCTTCCACATAAAGCTATCCTGGAATCGTTTTGTGAGATTTCCCCCACACAGTTCTGAGACGAAACTCAGAAGGCCTCACTGTGAGATTTGCATTCCTACCTAAAAAAACCTCGAAAACTAAAATCTCTTCCCTAGAGCGCTTTTTCCCGCACGCATATCGTGCTCACCCGCAAGTTTAGATAGATAGATAGGCGGGGGGGGGGGACGGAAACCATCATCAAATCACCAGGTTTGTAATTGGTCCACCGATTTCACCAAAAATCACTCGCTTAATTGCTCCGAACTGTAGGGTACTGTACGTTTCAGTTCGGGCGAAGGGGGGAGGGGAAATCGCGAGTCTTTGGGGAAATGATATGTATGATATTATCATAATATTATTACGATACCCCCTGATACGTAATCCACCTCTAACCTCGCCCTTATCCTAACCCTACGGTACCGTAGATGTGTCCGAGTGTTCCGCTCCGGACGAGTTGGTGTGGTGAAAAAATTAGGAGGGTTATCGTATCATACTTCGCACCTCTGTGCTCTTCCGGTATGTTACTGGCGAGCGTGGGTATTATAATTGTGATACTTTATAGATGGGTGCCACCCTGCGCACGAGTGGATGCCTAGGACGTTGTACCAGGGTACAGGTATCGTTCCGTTCTCGATGGATCTAGTCGAAAAGGAGACTTCCGTGGGTGTCTGCGCACCGCCTAGAATGTACCGTAAGAACTCGAATAGAAGAAAAATGTGCTTTGAAGTCATTTTAAAGTGAGTCATACCAAGAGGCCAGGATGGTCATGTCAATACTCGTAATGTCGTGACGTTTGTGAACACGACCGGGCTTGCATTAGTGTGTAGTATGGTAAACAGGGGTACATTCCAGGGGGTGCGAATAAGAAATTATCAAGATATAGCTTAGTAAGTAACTTAGTATACACAATAACAAGTAAAAAAAAACATAATAGCACCCCATACCTTTCTGCTTTTTTTTTTTGAGATCATATATCCACAAAATATCAACACCACAAGGACCAACAATATCGATAAGCAAAAGAGGACAGGTTTTGGGCTACATACTATTAGATGGAGCTCAAAAAATAACCCTATGGCAGATTTCAGAAAAGACTAGCGTGTTAGCCAGCACCTGCTCAAATATTATCTGAACAGCATGTCAACGAGCCAGCAAGAATGGCATTACTGACCTCTGTGTGACTGAGAGTCTTCTACCATTGCCCACCTCTCAGAAAGGGAGTAATGGGATCCTTATGGAGGAGGAAAAGAGATATCTAGTGGAAATAGCATTGAAGGATACAGAGTATTGTCATATGACTTTCGCTTAGCTTGCCAAAGCTGGCATTATTATTATTATTATTATTATTTTTTTTAAAAAAACCTCTTATTAAAATTGATATGTACTTATAGCTAATAAATAAATAAATAACTAAAGCCAATTTAGATATTAGTGGGCAAACAGTAGCAAAGGTTTTAAATGAAAATAAAATCTACTACTAAAAGCCAACTACAAAGCCTACCTTAAGCCCTGTTCAAAAGGCAACAAGACTTGGATTTTGTTATCAATACTAAACCCAAGATTGGCGATCAATCATCTTTATGGATGAGACCTACTTTGAAACAGGTAGTTTCCAGCGTTGTCATACTCATAGTATTTTACAAAGAGCTGGTGAGGCATATAAGTCACAAAATATTTAACGAAAGTTTTCACAAGGAGCAACAGTTATGTTTTGGGGGGCAATATTGTATGGTAAGGATGGTATGAATTCTTATTATTATTATACTTATTATTGTTATTATTATTATTGTTGTTATAATGTACATAAAGCTAATAAAATCTTTATAAATAAATATAGGGAAAGACCTTTCTTATCATTTATATACATTGCCATATGAGACAATAAAACAACAAAAGAAAGCACTAATTAAATTACAAGGAGAATATGATAATGAACTAGCTGAAAATACCAGATATCTTATGGCTGGGCTGGAGATTCTATTTCTCAATCCTGAACTTAAAGTCCATAAGGTAGATAGGAAGGGCGGAATTGATTGGTTTATCTACCACAAACGTATTTTAAATCCACTTCTTTACCTATTTACAACATAGGCCAAACTAGATTTTCCTGACTAGGATATCATAATAATGGAGGATAATGCTCCAGCACATATCCACTATTATCATGATATTCTTTGCAGAAAACTAGGATTTACAAAGTTAGTTTGGCCAGCAAGTTCATCCGACTTGAATCCGATCGAAACTATTTGGAATAAGCTTAAGGATAAGCTTTATGATCAAATTTGTCCTTGAATGACCACATATGAGATTTACACTGTACTTGAACAGGTATTTATATTTTATATTTTTATCTACTTATTTCAACATATTTTCATCTAATTGATATATGATATTGAACTTTAGGAGTGGAAGAACTATCTACAATCCCATATAAACCATTACATAAACTCTATATCTTCTTGCATTGAGACTTGTATTACAGATGCTGGAGGAAATAATTTCAATTTTTAATTGCTTTATTTGTTTATTTATTTTATTTTATTTTTATTTTTAATAAGGTTTATTCTTTGTTTATTTTTATTTTTATTATTTCTCTACACTATACAAAATACAGAATTGTAGCATCATACCCTAATATACCCTTATGCATGCTAATGCAAGCCTGGTTGTGTTTACAAACATCATGACATTATGAGTACAGATCATGAAACATGAGACATATAAAATCTAAAATACGGTTTTTTTTTAATCAATATCACTGACAATATATTCTCTATCAAGCTGATCTTGAGCAATATCTAGCTCCACCTCTTTATTGTAATCCTGCATTACTTTGTAATCCTCTTCAACAACTCCTATGCCTACTACTGCCCCCTGTGCCCAGCTCTTGACCTCCTCTACAAACAAGGATATCTCCAGACCCTTGATAGAGATTTCAGAATCACGACTCCTGTCAATTGAAAGCAAGAGATCCACTGCTCTAAAGGCTCTTTTAACTATAGGGACATGATTGAGGAAAAACCTTTCCCTGGCTTCTCCAACCACCTATATGCAGAGAACCTACCCCCTCTCAACCTTTTCTTGCAGTACTTTCTATTCAATGAGTGCAGTTAGTTACTACTTCAATAAGTTTCTATTTTCCCCTCCCCCAACTAAGTTTTGGTGATACTAATCTTAAGAATATTTTTGAAGGGCCAGTTGATTGATATGTTGAGAGGTGGCACAAGCCCTATACAGCCCCTTGGTATTACACTCCTGGTGATATCATATACATATATGGTATCTAAAACCTTATTAGTTTTATGGCTATGGACTATATCTAAGGCTATCAGTATTGCCTGGCCATTCAGTATAGGTATAACATGTTCATTCGGCTATTCAACTATATTGGATGAATTGGCGCAGAACTTTAGGTTAAATTTTACAACAACCCATGGGTCATACTGTTGCTTTTTAGCAACAACAGTTACTCCAATTCCTTGGCCTTGGAAGAAGATTAAGGGCTTTATACAAGGTATGGTATTAGTGAAAATGGTGAGTTGAATTGTTGCTTGTCTTTTCTCCCATCCTGATTCCTGAGTGGCTTGAACTGAAATTATTTCCTCATTTTACTAATTATAAGTATGTCTACTTTGATACTTGAATCGTAGAAGAGTTTGGTCTATGATACAGATATTACTTGATCTGTAGTAACCAACCTCCACTGCCATATTAGCTGCAGCTGATGTATTCTCATATCTTAGTTGTGAGTTTCTCTGATTGAACTTTATCCAATTTACTATTACTTCAAGATAGTCTACCAGTAACTAACTTGCTTGGTTGGTAATTGCTCAAAGTGTGATTTTATGTCATGATAAGAAATCCTGAAACTATCCATTTGAAAATTTGGATTGGCTAATACTCATACCATGATAGATTTCTGTATAAAGTTGTTTTTGTGTTTTGGTGAAACCAATTTCAACAAACTACCTTTCCCTCTGCTTGGTGTTGCCAAAAAGACTCATAGAGCTTTCTCTTCATCTTTACCCAATTGTGTCACCTTCCTCCTCCTACTAACCTACATGACATTACTAAAGCTTCTAGGTAATTCCCTGCTCTCTCCTCCTTATACCATCTACCAAGATTCCCTAATGGAATCTTGAATCGTGTGACTACCTCTTGTAATATCAGCTCTCAAAATTTGCTCATTCTGGATAGTATTGAGGCTACTCTTGGCCAGGAGAGTACCTGAAACTTCTAGTTGATGGTGCAAGACTTGTGTAGATTCTGAATACACTTGAGGTTGCTTGTGGGCTACCTTCGAGTAGGTTTTGCTTAGGTCCCTACTTCTTATGATCTCTAGCATAAAACTTGCCTGCCGGCAGTTCTGGTAAACAAACTGTAACTTGTGTACAAGCACTGCCTTTACTTCAGTTTCCTCATAGTGCTATTTGGTGTATTAATATTGTAAATATTGTATATGTAGTATTATCTTTTACTTACAGCATATGAGTAGTATAGATTCTATTTGTTTATATTATTATTTATTTATATTTCTAATAACTCTAAATTCTAAATTTATTAATATCATACTCATATACCTTGTTCTAGCTATTATTGTGACTCTATGGGAGATAAGATGAAGTTGAACTTCTTAGTCAAAGCAGATGTTTTGAATGAGTTATAGTCTTACTGTTGATATTATTACTTATTTTTTTAGTGGTTGAGTTTAATTCAACTCCTTAGCCCATTTTTTTCCTATTTGAGTTTTTACAGTATAATACAGTCCAGAGACATTTTTCCGCATTTTTTTTTTTGCCATATGGATCATGTGGTTGGAAGGTTTTTCTGCTATAGTTTCGGAAGACTAGATTCTATACTAACTTTCTAACCAGGATTGTGACAATTTTTCCTACAACAGTGACTATAATATTATATCATACCACCCAAAACCTTTATTGTACCATATAATAGCAGGTTCCTCTCCTATTTCGCCATGGCTCATAGTTGGGAAAACTAAATGTGATACTCAAGCAAGTATGATGCTGCCTTTTCTTTCTTTCTTAGATGTTAGCTTATGATTCCATAGAATAATCAAATTTAACCTACGCTACATAATACTAGTTATTAACAATATTTTTTTTTGGAAATAAAGGTGTGGAAAAAAAATACTATCTGTTTAGTTTTATGGAAAAATAATTGCTAATATAAAATTAGATTTTGTTGATCTAAGTACACAAAATTAGCATTTCTCATAATTGAATCTAAGGATTCAGATAAAGAATTAGAATCTAATTCATTAGACATATTTAGATGCCTATTATGGGAGCCTCCACTTTCTCTCTCTCTTTTGTATATGTTCTCACCATATTGTTTCATATGAGTAGTACAACCTTCAATCCTAGTGGATTCCTATATATTAGATTGCAACTGAGAATTAGTGAAAGTAGTGCCATCCCAGACTGTAGTTGGCTCTAAAGTCAGGAGTGCTTGTAAGAGGTCTGGGGGTGGAAGTAGTTGTTCAAGATCATCAGTAGTGGGATCTTTTTTGAGGTCTCAGATAGGATACAATTGTTACATATAAGATGAATTGGCATAGTGTAATAGGCATAGCATGTGATTATTGGCAAAAGGTTACATGTTCGATCCCAGGGTCCATCGCAGTATTTGAGGAATGAGTTAATTTCTGCCCATACGACGTTGGCGGAAAACCCACATTTACGCCACCACTGAAGGGTGCCGACTATGGGGGTTTCGCTGAGTCTTCAAGGGAGGACTCTAGGCTATCGTGAGAAGATCGAAGGAACTAAATTGGTTGGTCGGTTGTAGAAACAGGTGCATGCAAAAGACCACACCTGACGAGGGGACAACGTCCAAGAGACAATTGTTCGCCGACGCCCAATAGTATGATAAGATAGAGTCAGATGAGGGCCTACCATGTAAGAGGTCAACCCTGAGCGCAAGGAGGCCTAACCGCCATTGGTGCAATAAGACAGGAACATGCTTCCCACAGGTTGACACCGATGGACAGGAAATCTGCCTGCATTGATAAGTCTGTCATCAGAGCTGATCACTTCGGATGCAGAGAAAGGACCAGTAACCGCTTGCCATGAGGAAGGGGTTCGAGTGACTATGATTAGTACGAACACTGCACAGAGAGGGGTGGGACACCCTCTCCGCCGTTCGGGGAAATCAGAGTGAAGTGGGGTAAAGGTTTTCGGGGTCTACAAAGTTCGCTGTAATGACCCAGCATACATGAGCTATGGCAGACAGAACCTATACCCATACTGGTAGCCAGGAGGTGAACTGGTAGGAACCGGCAGGCAAGTAAGTACCTGACCTACGGAGACCCAATGGCCTGGGCTCCGAGAATGAACAGAATTGGCAGGTCAGGCAGTTAGGTATCTGGATACACACAGGAGCGATGTCAGCGTACTTAGGGACTTCTGAAGGGGCAGTTGCTCAGCTAGGCCGGGTAACTGGAGATGGGTCAGAAATGTCTATCGCTGGCGACCGGATAGACATGGTAACTGGGAAAAGTTATCTTCTCCGCTGGACAAGGTTACCCTACCCTCGGGATCAGGTTACCCTGCCCAAAGTCCTGAGTTACCCTACCTTTCAATACGAAGTCCCTCGGAGAGTTCGGGAAAATTGACTGGAATGTTTGTCATGCGAAGCCATACATGATACTGGAATCTGGGGTTCCAGGGGATGCTATTGGGCGCGCTATGTAGCTTCGATGAAGCTGTAAATTGAAGACATTATTCCTATCATACCCCGCCGGCCCCGCCTTGAGGCCTGGACATCATGGGCAACTAGTTGCATAGTTGTGCACAGTCTAGCAAAGAGGAATCTTTGGAGACCTGCTTGCAACACCGTATACATCGCTGCCGTCCGGTTGACTGTAAGCTGTTCGCAGGATATACAAGTGGGTATAGGGCGGAAGGTGGAGTAACTCCTCCAAGTTGTGCAGCGTAAAACGGACCAAAACTGCCGGAGTTAACGGGTATTAACTGTGGGGGTCCTGAAGCTAGTTCCGTGTCATGATCTGGCTAGAAGAGCACTAGCCAGGTGACGGCGGTGAGGAAACAGGTTTCGTATAAGGTGTTCCTTGGACATCATACCGTTAAGTCATGATTCTTTCACGCACATGACCTCGTTAACAGGTCATGGGGCTCGTTTATGTTTAAATGGGTTTTGTGCACATGACCTCGTTAGCAGGTCATGGGGCTCGTTTATGTTGATTGCATTTCGCACATGATATATGGTTGACGTCATGGGAAGAGTCGAGGCTGGCTGGAAAGGGTTACCGGCAAGGTAGACTTGTTTATGTTTGGCGCATGACCTCGTTAGTAGGTCATGTGGTTGGTTTATTTATATTGCGTTGGATTTATCTTTTCGCACATGACGTCACTTAGAGGTCATCGCATGTTTTATGTTTACGCACATGACTCATCAGAGTCAGGCGATGGATTTCACACCTGACCTTGCTTGAGGATCAGGTCAGGGTTAGGGTTGCGGGAAGAGGCCTATATAAAGGCCGGGTTTTCACAGATTGGTTAGCTCTTCATGCAACCATCTTCTTTTATTTCCTATCTACTACTTTACGATATTTACAATATAAAAACCTTTACGCTTCGCTCTTATCTGCTTGATGGATCCGCTTTAGAGTCAAGAACCTATCCGCTACGCGGATTGTATAAACCAACTCAAAGACTGGTACTCTCGGCGCTGGTGAGAAACCAATTCTTGTGTGAGAATACTAAGATAGAGCCTAGAGAGGCAGGGAGCTCTAGGACACAGCGCAGCGCAATTCGGAAGAACCAACCAAGGTCGTTACCTGTCGCGAGTGACACCTGTAGTGGGAAACCGTAACATCCCTGGTGGTGCCGGGGCGACTGGGAGAGTTTTACACCTACTAAGCCCGAAAGTGTCCCCAATGCTATAGGCTATAAAAGTGAAGTGCAGAGACACTAAAAGCATGATTTTTACCACAGGTAAGGTAGATCCGAGGTAGTGGTCATAGCTGGCGCCCATTGGATCACTCCCGGACTACCGTGTCCTGCAGAAGGCACCGGAAGCCCGAGATGTGTAAATAGCAGATAGATAAACTGCTCACGGTAGCTTCTGCAGTCAAGTAGAGATTAATGCATATGGGAAGGATGTCATAGATAGTCCAGTTCATGAGGTGCCTTGACTGATAGCTACTGGCAAGACACCGATACATAGTAGTTTGCACTATGGTGGCAAAATGAAAATGCACCGCAGAAACGATAACTGCATAAGGTGAACGCTGCCCAGAGTGTGTTAACACATGCATGCCTGAAGGCTGTGCCCGGAGACTTGTTGGACCACCCTTAGCGGAGGAGGGTGTGCTCGAATGGTCGCAGCAAACTGATAGGGGAGTTTCTGGCATAAGATAAAACTACCAGAAAGTCTATGTGAGAGCTCTCATGCTCTAACAATCAATCCTCTCGAGACCTTAATTGAGTGAAGCATCAGGCTTAACGATATTAAGTTTTACCGTTTACTTTACTCTTACATTCGTGTGAAGTTTTGGCGATAAGTTTGAAGTTGTTTAGTGCGGTCGCAACCTTGGGATCCATCTTCCTAGGGGTGCCCCCATTACATTTGCAGAGAGGAAAAGTGGGAGGAGTAGACAGTCTGCGAACACACAGACGTGGAATTTAAATATCGAGGTGCCACCTGTGGTTTTTAGATATCATTAGTGACGCAGAAGATATCTTATCAATATATTCGTTTTACGATACACTCCTGCATTCTAGTTCTATCTTGACATATTTAGTGAGCCTTCCTAGCGATCACTTGGTCACATATTGGGCCTTAGTATAGACTCGCTTGTGATTAGAGTCAGCTACCGTCTATCACTATATTGATATCTTCTGCACTACTAAGGCTCACCATCATCTCGTTCAATGAGCCTGGGGGATCTCTTATCTAGCACCCTCTACTATTTATCTCAAATCTACCTTCAATGAAACCCACACATCTATGAGATCAAGTTTGATCTCAGCATAAGTGAAGTCTTCGTAGATGAGAATGTTCCCTTCCCATTCACTGATCACGGGATCAAGTGGGCACTCCAGAACCTCATGCTTATAGAAAGAAAAGGCCCAATCTCGCAACCAAGGATTGAAGAGGGATCGGAGGATTCTAGTGACACCAACATTCTACGCACTGAGAGACAGTAGAGACTGATCAGCGCATTGGGGCCAGGCCAAGATAGCCCCTTTCCACTACCACTGCCACCTCCAGGAAGTGACATCCCACCACTACGACTAGGTTCTACACCTACATCTAGAAACCTGTCAGGGCTACCAGTACCGAGAGGCCAAACCCAAAGCGTCACGAAGAGACGAAGCGGGCAGAGGTCACGGTCTGGAACCCCAACCCTCTCAGGCAATACCAACTTGGGTGCCTTCGCGGCATACATTGGGACACTAAGCGGCCAATTGGACCGCAGTGTCACCCAAACCCAGAATGACCAGATGGTCGCATATAGGACCCTGTCTGATGAGGGGAAAGAGACGGCACAAGTCCTGGTTCCAGTAAGCGAGCGACTTCTGAACAGGGAGAAGCAGGTTGGAGAGGAATTGGCACTTTGGCAAAATCAGAGTCGGAAACTGGAAGGAGAGGTAGTGGCCAAGATCACCGGATTTAAGAGAGTGATCGAAGCCACACTGGCTCGCATGCAAGAGCGATCAGATCAACAAGCAGTGGTGAGTGGATGGCTGCTCCAGGACCTGGGACGCACCATCCAAGAATCGATGAATAGAGATCAAGAGCTCCATACAGGCCTGGATAGACTCCAGAGGGAGTTGGATGAGGAACGATGACGCCGGGGGACATGGGAGCTGCAGTTTGTTACAGAGCTTCAGACCCTCGGTAAGAAGATAATGACAGGGCTCAGGGACATGCAGCAGACCATGACCCAGATGTTTGCTCAGTCGACGAGGGAAATTACCGCCCTGGTACCGACAGCATTAGGGTCACATCGGGGGCGATCGACCCATGACGGCGAAACCGGGAGAGGACGGTCCGGTCCATCCCAACAAGACAAAGGGAAGAGGCTAGCAGAAGGAGATACCCAGCCAGAGACCATACAGAGTGGCCGAGAAAGAGCCCTGGCGCCTGCCAAGGGAGCTGGAGGAGCAGGAGACCCGGACCCTGGCAATGATGGGTCAGATAATAGTGAAGAAGGACCAAGCCACTGGCTGGGTGCATTGCCCTTAGGGAGGGCGGGGATGGCCAAGGAAGAGGAGGAACACCAAATGATGCTGCAGCTGGCCCAGGAGTTGGCCCGACAAACTGCCTTATATCAGAAGAAGCCCGCCGACCCTCCCTTCGTGTATGAGGCAAAATCCTACCAGGACATAAAGACCTGGCTACACGTGTACCAGGACTACTTTAGCTGGAATGCCATGCTGTGGACGGAGGGTAAAGATAGAATTATATGTGCCCGGGGAAGGAGGAAGGGTGCCGACGTAACACCCTTCAGTAACTAGTATAGGAAGAGTATAGAAGGGCTCCAGGGGTATGCCGCTCGGCCTGAATTGCCGACATGGGAACGGTTTAGGCATGAAATGGTCATGCAATTCTCACTGATCAACAAGGCCTGGAAAGCCTTGGGACAGACGGGAAAGATCAAGTACGAGAAGGACATTGACAAGTACCTTCTCCGGATGGAAAACTTGAACATCAAGGCTAAGCTTCACGGAACAGCATGGAGGAAGATAGTCGAGGACTGCCCACCGGAGGCAATACTGAGACGGCTGTCTCATAAGTGATACGACACCGATGCCGAATGGCTAGAGCACCTGCACATGGTTGGCAGCCAGGAGGAAGCCTTCCTCGATAGCGAAAGGCAATGACGAGACAATCTCTCCAGCTCGCCGGGTTCTTCTGGGTCGTTGAAATGACAATGGAAGGACAAAGAAAAGCAGCTGAAGTGAGGAAAGGAAGAAGGATGACCTAGCAGGTTCCATAGGAAAATAGCACCAGGGACTTTCAAGTCAGCAAGGTTCGCCTAGACCAACAACCCAACCAAGACTCCAGGGGTTGAGCATACTGACTGGAAGAAAGCTCACGAGGGAATACCCTAAAACCTGGTTGACCAACGCCTGGAGAATAAAAGCTGTACCTGGTGTGGACTCACCAACTGCAAGTGGGAAGCTTGTTGGAAGGGAGCCGTTGTCACAACAATAGGACAGTAGAAAGTAGCGAAGTTTAGGCCCCAAAACATGGAGGTTGGGAATACCGCCTCAAGGCCAGCAGTAACCAGACCAATGTGCCACCAGCACCTAGCCTTTGGAACTTGTCGGGTCAAGAAGGAGGATAGATCGGACAACCGGGAAGCCTGTATAAAAACCCTGACCTACGTTCCGAGCTAGAGCAACAGCTTATTCAAGAATGTAGGAGAACCGCACTGACTGGGTTCTGAGCGTGGGCAGGGACAAAAGTGTGAAGGGCATAAGAAAGCGTGTATAACGGTGAAAGTTAACCGATCTCAGGGGGACACAATCAAGAATGACCAATGACCTGGATGCGGGACGGGAACGCTTTATATTTCTCCCTGGGTGGGGAAGGTTCAAACCCGACACACATGAAGAGGGGACTGTTGCGGGGGGCAACTCAGGGCACCCCAACTCTTTCCTCCAAAGGTTATGCACAGGAAAGGAGTCAGGATAGCGCAGGCGTAACCAGTGCGGGTACTAGGTTATTTTATGTTTGGGTTTCACAGTATCATTTGATACTTGTATTGTTTCGTATGCTATCGGTTGATACAGACATTGTTTTATGTTTGGGTTTCACAGTATCGTTTGATACTTGTCTTGTTTTGTGAGCTATCGGTTGATACACATATTGTTTTATGTTTGGATTTCATGGTATCGGTTGATATGTGTATTGTTTCGTGTGTTATCAGTTGATACAGACATTGTTTTATGTTTGATTTCACGGTATCATTTGATACCTGTATTGTTTCGTGTGCTATCGGTTGATACACATAATGTTTTGGAATATCGCTCATACTGGAGATAAGCGATATTCTGTATTTAAAGACTGCTGATTCCCACCATGGAAACAGCAGACGTCAACAGACAGTATTCTTAATATACTTGGTTGAATGGTTACTTCTCTGATCTCCTATTACACTGTGTTCGAAGCCTCCTTTAGTAAGCAGTGCTCGCTTATTGTTGATCAAGAAGCTATCTGCTCCTATCATAGCGCTACGTGACTAGGGCCTGGCCCGAACACGTTACATTTTTTTAACCTCAGCAAGTGGTTAGAAACCTTCCGGGACCAGTTCCGATCAACCTACAAAGTGTCCAATAACGAAGCTAGCAGTGGGGAGTGGCAGAACCAAGCAGGGTTCGGCTCCGCCAATATGATACCATTGAGCCAATCGAGACTCGGAGTGGGAAGCAGGTCCCATGACAAGGCCTTACCGACAGAAGGCAACCAAAGAAACCGAAAGGGCCCAAGAGTGACTTCTCGATTGACGAAGCAGAAAGACAACTAGGGCGAGACATGGCCTAGGAGACCTTTAGCAAATCTACTGACGAATTAGCAAAGGCAGCAACCAGCTTTCCTGGGCTATTTCCCCTAAGCTCCAGTAAAGGAAAGGCACCGGCACAACCACCGCGGAAAGATAGCACACCTGTCTGGACACCTAAGAGGGAAGATGACAATGAAGAAGTATCAGATCACGCGGTAGTAAAGCAGCAACCAGGCCTATTTCCTAGTGGCTGTCCAGAAAGCTTGTAAGGTGACAGCTCCAGTGACGAAGAGTCCCAACACAAAATGTGCGAAGGTGAATCCGCTGGGTGAACAGGACCTAAAATCAAACTTCCGCTACCACCCATATTGGCAGGTGAGAAGGACGATTTCAAACCTGAAGTATTTGACCGATGGGTAATAACCAGTTCTCATTACCGGGCCCTGCACGGAGTGGATAAAATCAAGGAAGGAAGCGGATCGTAGTTTGAAAGGTTCTGTACCGGAAAGGCAGAGGATGTAATCAGTACAGGTACTAGATTGTTTTATGTTTAGTTTCACGGTATCATTTGATACTTGTATTGTTTCGTATGCTATCGGTTGATATACATATTGTTTTATGTTTTGTTTCAGGCTATCGTCTGATACTTGTATTGTTTCGTGTGCTATCGATTGATACACACAATGTTTTGCAATATCGCTCATACTGAGGATAAGTGATATGCTGTATTTAAAGACCACTGATATCCGAGATGGAAACAGCAGACTTCGACTGACAGTATTCTTAATATACTTGGTTGAACGGTTACTTCTTTGATTTCCTATTACACCCTGTTCGAAGCCTCCTTTAGCAAGCAGCGCTCGCTTCTTGTTGATCAAAAAGCCATCTGCTCCTATCGTACTGCCATGTGACTAGGGCCTGGCCCGAACATGTTACATTTTTTTAACCTCAGCAAGTGGTTAAGAAACCTGCAGGGACCTGGTCTGATCAATCTACGAAGGTTCAACAGAGAAGCTAGCATCGGGGAGCGGTAGAACCAGGAAAGGTTCAGCTCTGCCAACATGACACGTTTGAGTCACTAGAGACTCCAAGGTGGAAGCAGATCCCACGGGAAGGCCTTACCAAGAAAAGGCGACCCAAGAAACCGAAAGGGCCAAAGAGGGATTTCCCGATTGATGAAGTAGAACGACAACTAGGGCGAGACCTGGCCAAGCAGACCTTTAGCGAATTAACTGACGAATTAGTAATGGTATCAACCAGCCTCCCTGGGCTATTTTCCCCCAGCCCCAGTAAAGGAAAGGGACTCGTGTAATCACCAAAGAAAGACAGCATACCTGTCGGGACACCAAAGAAGGAAGAAAACGCAGAAGAAGCATCATATTACGCGGTAGTAAGGCAGCCACCGGACAAATCCCCCAGCGACTCTCCAGAAAGCTCGTCAGACAACAGCTCGCGTAAGAAGAATCCGAATACAATATGTGCGAAGGGGAATCCTCCGAGCCGCGCGACCCAGGGGCCAGGCGAACAGGACCTAAAATTAAATGTCCGCTGCCAGCCTCGTTCTTGGACGAAAAGAAGGACTTAAAACCTGAAGTATTAGACCGGTGGGCAATAACAACTTCTCAATACCTGGCTATACAGGGAGTGGACAAAACCAAGGAAGGAAGTGGACCGTACTTGGGAAGCTTCTGTACTGGAAAAGCAGAGGAAGCACACTACCAAGCAATGAAGCACTATGAGAGTGGGGAAAAAATCCTAGGAACGACCCTGATAAGATACTTGAAAGAGAGATTCCAATCCTTGCCAAGCATGGAAGAACTATACAAAAGGTTCTAAGATATCCAGCAAGTACGAAATGGCAAAACAGAAAGAATCCTCGCACAGCATGGAAGAACTATATAAAAGTTTCCAAAATATCCAGCAAGTACGAAATGGCAAAACAGAAAGAATAACCTTGGTCGTGACGGATCTGTTAATGTATCATGGACGGTTGCCGGCCAGGACGGTATATCTGTACACACTGCGACAAAGATTGTATGAGGCAATGCATCCCAGACTACACCAGGTGGTAGAACCCAGGGAAGGGGAGGGTGATTCCTTTCAAAAGATAGTCAAGTGGGCCGAACGGAAGGATGCTATCCTGTATGAAACATGAGTTTACCGAACCCACATACCATAGCAAAAGAATAGCAAAGGATCATCACCGGGGGATAATACAAGGAAAGATAAACTATACGGCAAGGATTCAAAGTACAAGAAGGAAAAGAAACAGAAACGACGTGAGGAAGGCACGTGTTTCGAATGAGGGAAAAAGGGACACTATGCAAAGAACTGCTATTCCAAAAAAGGAAAAGGAAAGGCCGCTAAGCCTGGGGCTAGCACGCACCACATGGAAGCAACCGAATATGACGAAGTGGAAATTAACTCACTGGAAATGGAAAGCCGCCGAATGCAACCAACATTGGCAACAAGGCCCCGTAACGCTCTTGAGGGAACGATTCACATAGAAGGCCACCCAGCAAAGGTACTATTCGACACGGGAACAATCGGCTGCGACATAATTAGTGCCACCTTTATCTCTACCCATGGCATGCCTACAGAGCCTCTATCCCAACCAAGAACAGTCAATATGGCTATGAAAGGATCCCGCTTTTCAAGCCACAAGAAATGTGAGCTGACCGTAGGAATCGGGAAAAAGAAATGGACAAAGGAGGAGATGTTGGTAGGGAACTTGGCAAAGTACAATGTGCTGATTGGAACGCCATTCCTGAAAAGAGATAATGCTCTTATCAGGTGTGGGGATACAGCAGTGGGATTTCCCGGTAATAAACTATGTGTGCTATGCAAACCAACGAGTGGGGAATTCCGAGCTGCTGTGTCAGACATCAACACAACAACATTGTTGGAAGAATACAAGGATGTATTCCTGGACAAGGTCACTGAAACGCTACCTGCTGTGCATAAAATTAGTGACCACATTCGGTTAAAAGACCCAACCAACCTACGAAATCAACCACCATACTCGATCCCAGAAGCGTACAAGGAAAAACTCATCAACTGGATAAACGAGAAATTACGGAGTGAAGTAATTGTACGACAGGAGGTTCCTGGAGCGGCACCTATCTTTGTACAAGCCATAATAGCTGAAACGATCCGCCCCCTGGTAGACCTGAAAGTGAGGAACTATAACACGATCATGGATAGTCCATCGATTCCAAACCAACAGCAGATCCTTAACCGAATAGGACGAGCGAAATTCAGGAGTAAGATCAACCTAGGCGACGCATATTTCCAAACACGGGTGGACAAGGACATTGTTAAGTTCAACTCATTCAAAACCCTGTTCGGAGGATTTGTGAGCAAAGTAATGCTTCAAGTAGACATGAATGCTCCAGCAACATTTATGCGGATAATGGAGGACCTCCTAAGCGAATTTTTACATCATTTTGTATGGGTATACATTGATGATGTTCTCATATTTTCAGACAAATCGGAGGAACACGAGAAACACATGCGCCAAGTTTGTGATCGACTCAGAAAAGCAAAATTCTATGTGAGCAAAATGAAGTCAGTACTTTTTGCGGACAAGCTAAAAGTATTAAGATACATAGTGGACAATGAGGAAATCCATGCCTCCCCCGAGAACATATCATCCATTGCAGGATAGGAGACACCAAAGAACAAGAAAGAATTGCAACAATTCCTAGGAATAGTGAATTATGTGGCCTGGTTTCTCCCGCACCATGTAACGTTGACTGCACCGTTAACCGACCTAACAGGAAACGCTGAATTTGTATGTACAACCACCCACCAGGCCGTATTTGATATGGTCCGCAAACGAATTATCGACCACGAAGTCATGCAACCAATAGACATATGAAGCAAAGAACTAATTTGGTTGGTTACGGACGCCTCAGATTTAGGAGTTGGAGTATGGGTGAGACAGGGACCCACTTATGAGACGGCGCCACCAGCCGCGTTACACAGCAGGAAGTTCACCAATGCTCAGATGAACTATGGGACCACCAATAAAGAGGCCTTAGCAATAGTGGAAGCGCTTAATCGATTCCACAATATGCTAATGGGAAATTCCTTTACAATAGTTGCGGACCACCCACCCTTAACACACCTGCGAACAGCAAAGAACTCAAGCAGAAAGCAAGTGAGATGGCTAAGCGCCTTGGGAAAATATGACGCGAAAATAGTCTACGCACCAGGAAGCACGAACCATTTAGCTGACGCTCTTTCGCGGATTTACGAGTGAGAATCAGACTTGAACCCACTCTATGTCCATGATCATACCAAGGAATTGGCTGACATCTCTAATAACACGGTATATGAGCAAGAATCAAATACAATGGAGCCTACGCATGAGTTCTCCCCTACTTCCCCTCCTTTCTCCTATACTGAGTACCCCAACGAGGCCCTTGTACCCCCTGAAAGCCCCTGCTCAATGACTGTAGGAAACAATTGGGGTGACCAGTGTACCCTGTGAAGTACACCACCAGAAGAACTCCAACATAGCGTGTTACACTACGCACAATATTATGTGGATCATTGCCCGTATCATCAAACCGAGATCAAATTCACAAACAACCATCCTAAACGACGGGGAAAATCGACCCCTTACCCACTTAGTGAAGGCCCAAGCCCGCCAAGTACAGAAATTGACCTGAGCCCTCTGGAGTCCCCCGAAATCAAGGACTGGGAATGGCAACAAACGATCGGCGGAAGACCAACTAGCGCGGGGGAAGGGCTGTCCACCCTTGCCCAGCCGACACCCAGAGCTTACGCAATTACGGCACTCCTAAACCCCGAAGGCCCGGCATTCCTGATGCCGGAGCCCGAAGCAATAGAGAATCTTATGACTGAGACAATAGTGGCATTCCGAATGCCAGGACCTGATAGCTCACTACCAACTTTTGACGAGTGGAACGGCTGCAAAGCCTTAACAATTAGACAATAGTCTCAGTAATGCCGGCGACAATGACAGAATATCGGCGCCAGCTATACGATGTCTTGGAAGACAACGAGGAGGAAGACCTACCTAGGACAACCAGAGGAAGCGAGATAGAAGACGAACACGACACCTTACAAACAGTCAATGAAATGATTGGAACATTCCGAGCACACATGATAGCAGCATACTGGAATGAACCAATGTGGAAAAAGGTCAATGTGAGCATGGACTCCATGGGAGACTTGTCCTCCCAGAAGGTTGCAAACAGAATGCTATACGCGAAAATTAGATACGGGGAAGACTGCCCATATATCCCAAAAGGCCCTGCATACGGACATACGACATTAAGAGAATATGTCATTAGCAAAATCCACAATAAAGGCCACCACAGTGTTGAATGATTCTTTTTTTATTCAATGGAGTACCTATTTTGGCCTGAAATGTGGAAGGACTTTAGAGCGTATGTAACCCAGTGCCACACATGCCAGATAAATAAGGAGCCTACCAAATTGCCAGAAGGAAATGCGCAGACAATTACCCTGCCATCAGGAATCTTCGAATCAATAGCCATTGACTTTGTGGGACCCTTCCACAATTCATAGGGATACGACACAATCCTAGTTGCGATGGGCAGGTTTTCGGGATTCACGTGGCTCATACCTATAACTAAGCAAGTAACAGCAATAACTACCTGGGAACTTCTACGTAACAAAACATTTACACCCCATGACTACCCAACATCTCTAGTAAGCGATGTGGACCCACGATTTGAGTCACATGTGTGGAGACAACAGTGTCTATCATTAGGCATTGAGCATATCAATGTGGCACCAGGCCATCATGAGACAAATGGCCCAGTGGAACGAAAAATTCGAGAATTGTGGACAGCTCTCCAAAACCTAGTCAACCCAAGACAAAACAATTGGTTTGATGCCATACCAGAGATAGCAGCATACCTGAATGCAGGGTGGTCAGAAACTCTCAGTATGTTATCATATAAGAACATTGTGGGAAAGAACTACCCACTACTTCTCACAGTGAACTTCAAGAACTCCGCAGTACCAGCTGGCGACGAATTGTTAAACAGACACCAAGCAATCCGGAACAGAGCATTCAATGCGATTAAATTGGCACGATTTAGAAGCACAAGAACAGCAGCAAAACAACACAGACACCACAGACCAATAGGAAGCGGTAATGTGTTACTGGTATACGGAAGTCTATTCGGAACGGAGTCGGGACGTAGGAAGAAATTGTAACCGTGCTGGCGTGGACCATTCAAGATAATCAGATACAAGGAGCATAGACAAAACTACACGGTAGAAATGGATGGCAGAATGTACAGAAACCGAGAAGTGACATTCCACGCATCCACGGTGAAAAGATACCTCCCAAAGAACGATATATTCTTCCGTGGAAGGATCCACGCAAAACCACCCCCAATCGTGGTAAACAAAAAACCGGAATGGGACGTGGAAACCATACTAGACCACAGAAGACGGTATGACCATGACCAATTGCTAGTAAAATGGGTGGGATACCCAGAAACAGAGAATAGCTGAGAACCTTTTGAAGGATTGGAAAATGCGATAGAATTGGTTAATCAATGGTGGGAAGACAACAAGCGGGAGGACGAGTTACCCCCTACGATAAACCATGTGATGGTGGCATGGAGCCCAACCCTGCCAGAACTCCAACACCTGTGCCCGGACACAGACCAAGGGATACAGGACGGATTCTGGTCAGCCAACTTTGAGAGCGATTTTGAAAGCAGCGAAGATGAAAATCGGGTAATGGAAGATGAAGCAGCATACCTAGCCTGGCTGGCCGACACTAAGTACTGGCAATAGCGAAAGGAAAGAACACACCATCCAACAGCCTTACAAGGTCAAACTATGAGCAAGTACCTGGGAGACTGCGCCATCAGCTAATGGGACTGTTGGTGAACCATGATAGTATCCCTAGACGATACCTTACACACTAACTATTGGTACATATCTACAACAAATGCTTGGAAATAACAACAGAATCGACGGGAAGAATGTGGGGAGGAACAGTGTCAGATGTTTTCCGCTTCGGTAGCGGGTGCTACCTGAGCACAGAAAAATGTGATTATTGCATGGAAATGGAAGAAACTGAAATTAAGCCGCACCCTCCTTCCTCTGAAGACCTAAGTGAGGCCGACACCTAAGCAAGGCCAACACCTAAGCAAGGTCACCACCGAAAGATAAATACCACCTACCATCCCTCTAACCTGCTGAAGAAAACAAACCACACTACCAGACCTCCAAACTTCTACCCTCTTACAAACCTTATCCTTACACGAAAGAAACAAAATGTCAAACTATGAAGAAGTCAGCATCGAGGGACAAGACCACATTTTGGGATACCTACTATACCGAGAAATCATCCCACTAAGCGCATACTGCAAAATATTCTGCATTGATTACGGCGAGGATTGCAGACGAATCGATGTCGAGACGGAGGAATGGGAGGACCAGATAGTACGAAACTTTGTAGACCAGCCACATTACTGGCAGTCAGGTTGCTTTGTGCGTGGAGCACCATCTGGGGAGTGTTTAGAACTATCGTTGGAGGGTGCAGAATGGATGTTGCAGGACAACATGAGATTGTTGCAGGATAGCGATGACGATGAGAATGAGTCCTAAGTGGACTTTCCGGAGAATAGCGGATTTACCGGATATTAGGATTTCATTCGGTTGCTATATTTGGTGAAATTGTTATTTTGTTTCGGGAATGTAACCAGTATGGGTACTAGCTTGTTTTATGTTTTGTTTCACGGTATCGTTTGATACTTGTATTGTTTCGTGTACTATCGGTTGATACATCTTTGTTTTATGTTTTGTTTCACAGTATCATCTGTTACTTGTATTGTTTCGTGTGCTATCGATTGATACACACCTTGTTTTGCAAAATTGCTCATGCTTGAAATAAGTGGCATGCTGTATTTAAAGACCGCTGATTTCTGAAATGGAAACAGTAGACTTCGACTGACAGTATTCTTAATATACTTGGTTGAACGGTTACTTCTTTGATCTCCTATTACACCCTTTTCGAAGCCTCCTGGAGCAAGCAACGCTCCCTTCTTGTTGATCAAGAAGCCATCTGCTCCTATCGTACCGCCACGTCACTAGGGCCTGGCCTGAACACGTTACCGAGGAAGCATACCACCAAGCGATAAACCACTATGAGAGTAGAGAAAAGATCCCCGGAATGACCCTGATAAAATACCTGAGAGAGTGGTTCCAATCCTCGCGAAACACAGAAGAACTATACAAAAGGTTCAAGGATATCCAGCAAGCACGAAATGGCAACACAGAAAGAATAACCTTGGTCGTGACGGATCTCTTAATACATTATGGACGATTGCCTACCTGGACTGTATCTCAGTACACGTTACAACAAAGACTGTATAAAGCAATGCACCCCAGACTGCACTAGAAGGTAGAACCCATGGAGGAAGAAGGAGACTCCTTTGACCAGATAGGCAAACGGCCGAACAAAAGGACGCTATCCTGTATGAAACAGGAGTTTACCGGACTCACATACCGCAGCAGAAGAACCGCAAAGAATCAGCATCGTGGGACAATACAAAAAAGGATAAACCATACCGTAAAGATTCGAAGGACAAGAAAGATAAGAAGCAGAAACAACGCGATGAAGGCTCATGTTTCGAATGCGGGAAAAAGGGCACTATGCCAAAGGACTGCTATGGCAAAAAGGGAAAAGCAAAATCCACAAAGTGAGAAACAAGTACGAATCACATGGAAGTAAGCGAATACGACGAGGTGGAAATTAACTCAGTGGAATTGGAAAGCCTCCGAACGGAACCAACGCTGGCATGCAGGTCCCGTGCTGCTCTGGAAGGAACGATTCACATGGAAGGCTACTCAGCAAAGGTACTGTTCGACACGGGAACAATCAGCTGCGACATAGTTAGTGCCACCTCCATCTCTACCCATGGCATCCCAATGGAACCTCTACCCCAACCAACAACAGTCAATATGGCCATGAAAGGCTCCCGCTCCTCAAGCCATAAAAGGTGTAGTCTGAAGGTGGCGATCAGAAAAAAGAAATGCACAAATCAGGAGATGTTGGTAGGAAACGTTGCGAAATACGACGCCCTCATAGGAATACCATTCCTGAAACGACATAATGCTCTTATCAGGTATGGGGATACCACAGTGGGATTTCCCGATGACAAACTACGTGTTCTATGCAAACCAACAAGCGGGGAATCCTGAGCCGCTGTGTCAGACACCACCGCAACAAAATTGTTGCAAGAATACAAGGATGTATTCCCGGACAAGGTCCCGGAAACACTACCCCCTGTGCGTAAGATTAGCCACCACATTCGGCTAAAAGATCCAACCAACCTACGAAACCAATGAACATACTCGATCACAGAAGTCTATAGGGAGAAACTCATGAACTGGATAAACGAGAAATTATGGGCTGGAGTTATCATACGACAGGAATTTCCCGGAGCGGCACCTATGTTTGTACAACCCAAGTCAGATGGAAGGATTGCCCCCTGGTGGACCTGAAAATCTGAAACAACAACATGATCATAGATAGTCCATCGATTCCAAACCAACAGCAGATCCTTAACTGAATCGGACAAGCGAAATTCAGGAGTAAGATTGATCCAAGTGACGCATACTTCCAAATACGAGTGGATAAAGACAGCATTAAGCTCAATTCATTTAAAACCCCCTTTGGAGGATTTGCCAGAAAAATAATGCTAGAAGGAGACATAAATGCACCTGCAACCTTTATACGGATAATGGAAGACCTCCTAAGCGAATTTCGACATCATTCTGTATGCGTATACATTGATGACATTCTCATATTCTTAGAGATGTTAGAAGAACACGAGAAACACACGCACCAGGTATGTGATCGACTCAGAAAGGAAAAATTCTATACAAGCAAGGAGAAATCAGTACTATTCACAGATAAGCAGAAAGTGCTAGGACACATAGTGGATAAGGAGGGGATCCATGCCTCTCCCCAAAAAATATCAAGCATTGCAGGCTGGGAAACTCCTAGTAACAAGAAGGAATTGCAACGCTTTCTAGGAATAGTGAACTATATGGCTCAGTTCCTCGCACACGATGCTACCTTGACGACACCACTAACAGATCTGGCAGGAAATAGGGAATTCATATAGATGACCACCCATCAAACCGTATTCGAGATGGTAAAAAAGTGAATCATGGGCCACAAAGTCATGCGACCAATTGGCACGCGAAGCAAGGAACCAATTTGGCTAATTACGGACGCCTCAGATGTAGGAACTGGAGCATGGGTGGGACAAGGACCCACACACGAGACGGTTCGATCAGCCATGTTACACAGCAGGAAGTTCACCAATGCACGGATGAATTATGGAACTACCAATAAAGAGGCCTTAGCGATACTGGAAGCACTTAATCGGTTCCACAATGTACTAATGGGAAATTCCTTTACAATAGTTATAGACCACCAACCCTTTACATACCTACGAACGCCAAAGAACCCAAGCAGAAAGCAAGTTAGATGGCTAAGTGTATTGGGAAAACACGATGCGAAGATAGTCTACACGCCAGGAAGTATGAACTATTTAGCTGATGCTCTTTCTCGAATATATGAGGGAGGATCAGACCTGAATCCACTCTATGTCCATGACCATACAAAGGAAGCAAACGACATCTCGGATAACACAGTCTGCGAGGAAGAATGAAACACAATGGGACCTGAAGGGGATATCTCCCCTACCTCCCCTCCTTACCCTTACACTGAGTACCCTAACGAGTCTCCTGTACTCCTTGATAGCCCTTGCTCAATGACTGCAGGAAAAGTGATTAGGTCGACCAGTGTACTCTGCGAAAAACGCTACCTGAAGAACTCCAACACAGCACACTACACTACTCGCACTGTTATGTGGATCATTGTCCATACCATCAGAGTGAGATCAAATTTACAAACAACCACCCTAGACGAAGGAGGAAGCCAACCCCTCATCCCCTTAGGGAAGGACCGAGCCCCCCAAGTACTCACATCGACCCGAGCCCTCCGGAGTCCCCCGAAATCAATAACTGAGAGTGGCAACAAATGATCGGTGGGAGACCAGATAGTGCTGGGGAAGGGCCGTCTACCCTTGCCCAGCCAACGCCTAGGTTTTATGCAATCACGGCACTACTAAACCCGGAAGCCCCAGCTTTCCATTTGCCACAACCAGAATGTCCGCCACTGGTTGAACGAGGGGGACCAATAGAGCACCTTACCTATGAGACAATAGCGGGATTCTGGATGCCAGGACCTGATAGCCCGCCACCTATTAGGCGAGCAGAACAACCATGAAGTCTAACAAATGAAACGAGAGTTTCAGTTGTACCCCCAACAAGGAGCGAATATCGACGAGGACATTATGATGTTTTGGAAAGCAGTGTGGAGGATGACCTACCTGCGACAACAAGAGGAAGCGCGATAGAAGATGAACGTGACACTTTACAAGAAGTGAATAAAATGATCTGAACATTCTGAGCACATATGGTTGCAGCATACCAGAGAGAACCAATTTGGAAAAAGTGTGTCAATGAGAATATGAACTCTGCAGGAGATTTTTCCTCCTACCAGATTGCAAACGGAATGCTGTACGCAAGAACTAGATACGGGGAAGACTGCCTGTATATCCCAAAAGGCCCCGCATATGGCAATACGACGTTAAGGGAGTATGTCATTAGCGACATCCACAACCAAGGCCACCACAGTGTTGAACGAAACTTGCAGTCTGCTACCAAATACCTATTTTGGCCTGAAATGCGAAAGGATTTCAGAGCATATGTGGCCCAATGCCAGACATGCCAGATAAATAAGGAGCCTACAAAATTACCAGAAGTAAAGGCTCAGACAATTACCCTGCCATCGGAAATCTTCGAATCAATAGCCATTGACTTTGCGGGACCCTTCCATAATTCATGGGGATACGACACAATCCTAGTTGTGATGGACAGGTTTTCAGGATTCACGTGGCTCATACCTACAGCGAAGCAAGTGACGGCAATTGCAACCTGGGAACTTCTACGCAACAAAATATTTACACCCTATAGCTACCCAACATCTGTAGTAAGCGATGATGACCCCGGGTGCGAGTCACATGTGTGGAGACAGCGGTGTCAATCGCTAGGCATTGAACATATCAAGGCGGCACCAGGCCATCATGAAACGAATGGACTAGTCGGAAGGAAAATTTGGGAATTAAAGACAGCTCTTCGAAACCTAGTCAATACAAGAGAAAATCTCCTTTGATGCCATACTAGAAACGGCAGCATACCTAAATGCTGGATGGTCAGAAACCCTCGGTATGTCGCCATATAAAGCTATTTTTGGAAAAAACTACCTCCTACTCCCCCTAGCGAAGTTCAAGAACTCAGCTCTACCGCCGCCGACAAATTGCTGAACAGAGACCAAGCAATCCGGACAACAGCATTTAATGCTATCAAATTAGTGCGATTTAGGAGCACAAGAACGGCAGCAAAATGGCGCAGACACCATATACCGATAGGGAAAGATAACCTGTTAGTGGTTTATGGAAGCCTGTCTGCAACGGAATCAGGGCGAAGGAAGAAACTGCAACTGCGCTGGCGAGGACCGTTGAAGATAATTGAATATGATGACCACACGGAAAATTACACGGTGGAAATGGACGGCAGGATGTACCGAAACCGGCAAGTGACATTCCATGCATCTATCGTGAAACAATACCTTTCTAACGACAATACCACCTTCCCTGGAAGATGCCACGCAAAGCCGCCTCCCATTACGGTAAATGAAAAACCACAATGGGAAGAGGAGGTTACACGAGACCACAGGAAGCGCTATGACTGCGACCAGTTTCTGGTCAAATGGACGGGATACCCAGAAACAGAAAACAGTTGGGAACCCCTCAAAGGATTAGACAATGCAATGGAACTAGTAAACCAATGGTAGGAACACAACAAACCAGAGGACGAGCTACTCCGTACAATAAACCATGTAATGGTGGCATGGAGCCCAACTCTGCTGGAAATACAACACCTCCGCGCAGATGCAAATGAAAACATACATGATGGATTTTGGTCAGCCTATTTTGAGAGCAATTTCGAAAGCAGCAAAGGTAAAAATTGGGTTAGGGAAGATGAAGCAGCATATCTAGCTCGGCTGGCTGAGGCTGAGTACTGGGAATAACAAGGAAAAGAAACACACCATCCAACAGCCTTACGATGTCAAACTATGAGCATGTACTGTGGAGACTGTGCCATCAGCTAATGTGACTGTTGGTGAACCGTGATATTATCCCTAGACGATACCTTACACAGGGATTATTCATACATGTTTGCGACAAATGCCTAGATATAACAACCCAGTCAACGGGAAGGATGTGGGGTGAAACAGTGGCTGACATATTCCGCTTTGGAAGCCGATATTACCTGAGCACAGAAAAATACGAGATGTGCATGGAAACAGAAGAAACCGAAATTAAGTACCACCCACCTTCCCCTGAACACCTAAGCGAGGCCGACACCTAAGCAAGGCCGATACCTAAGCGAGGCTAACACCGGGACATCAATACCACCTACCATCGCTCAAACTCCTGCGAAGAGAAGGAACCAGACTACAGGACCTCCAAAAAACCGAGAAAAATCTTTACTCTCATACAAACCTTTATCCACGTACAAACCTTACCCTAAGTGAAAAATGTCAACCTACGAAGAAATAAGAATCAAGGGACGACACATTATTATGGACAAACTACTGCGCAGTGGAAAGATTCCACAAGAGGCATACTGGAAAATAGTGTATGTTGACTGCTGCGACGCTTGCGGACGGATGGATATTGAAATGTAGAACTGGCAAGACCGGACAGTCTGAAACCACATCAACCTGCCGCACTACAAAGAATCAGGTTTCTTTGTGCGCGAAGCACCCTGCCAAGAGTGCCTGGAGAGATGGCTGGAAGGGGCGGAATGTATGTTGCAGGACGACATGAGATTGTTGCAAGATAGGGATGACGATAAGGATGGGTCCAAGGGGAACTTTCAGGAGAATACCGGGTTTACCGACTATTAGGATTTCATTCGGTCATATTATTTGGTGAAATTGTTATTTTATTTTGGGAGTGTAACCGGTACGGGTACTAGGTTATTTTATGTTTGGGTTTCATGGTATCGTTTGATACTTATATTGTTTCGTGTGCTATTGGTTGATACACACATTGTTTTATGTTTGATTTCACAGTATTATTTGATACTTGTATTGTTTCGTGTGCTATCAGTTGATACACAGAACGTTTTGGAATATCACTCCTACTGGAGACAAGCGATAGACTGTATTTAAAGACCGATGATTCCCACGATTGAAACAGCGGACTTCAGCAGACAGTATTCCTAATATACTTGGTCGAACGGTTACTTCTCTGATCTCCTATTACACCCTGTTCGAAGCCTCCTTTAGTAAGCAGTGCAGGCTTTTTGTTGATCAAGAAGCCATCTGCTCCTATTGTACCGCTACATGACTAGGGCCTGGCCTGAACACATTACAGCAGGACCACCTGCAGGCGCTCTCCCACTTCCAGGCTGGTACCACCGGTGATGGCGAGTGGGTAGGCTGCCGGTTGTGAGGCGAGACAAGGGACAGTGTGCTCACCTCAAATCGTATGCTACCACAGGAGTTGAACACCTAAGGCTGGGCTAGAAAGGTCGCTCCGTCATCTATGCACCGGTGGCATAGACCGGTATGATTACATATCGTCACTGAGGGGAAAGAAGGCATAAAAGGAGATGCACACAAGGGACTGAGTTTGTCTGAGGAGGCCTAAATGGCCGAAATTGTATGCGCACAATAACAAACACCCAAGATTATTGGATACACCGATACATCGATGTCCGCCAAATGAAGACAGGGTAACCCTACAGCGGAAGGAAAGTGACAGAAGACTAAAGTGCCACCACCGACACATTATGAGTGCCCACAAACCATGGCCCATCTCAGAATGCAAGGAGAACGAGTACCAATTCGCATGTTATTAGACTCCGGCTCGCAGATCTTTGTCATACGAGAAGCTCTAGTCCAAAAACTGGGACTGGAAACAATACGGCGAGACACCCCAGTTAGTATAACTGGTTTCGACGACGCACAATCCCAAAATGTAGGAAGGTGCTATATGACCCCTATCATACTAGAAATTGGGGCTAACCGGTATTGCTTGGAAATTACCTGTGAAGTCATAAGCCATGGGATCTATGACTTAATAATACCATTCGGTTGGTGGCATCGCCAACACCCCGTGTCATTCATTGAGGATGTAAGCAGATGGACGTTCAAGATGGAACAGTGTGAGCAACACCTGGAACTGCAAGATGAAGGAATCCGCATTGAGTAGGACGAGACAGTGGCCTCAGATTGCGCAGTAAGATATATGGGCTGGATTGCGGGCCCAGAGGACCCGGAGGCAGTAGTGATGGAAACTCTGCCAAAACCTCACTTGGAGTACGCCGATCGCTTCCTGCCTCAGGCAGCGGAATGGCTTCCAAATCATAACACCTTTGACCATGAGATCAAGGTTATCGAGGGAGAAAAGCCCCTGTGGCGGCCAATATACCCGTTGTCCAAAAAGGAACTACGGGCGCTGCGAGAGTACCTTGACAAGATGCTACGAGAGAGAAAAACAACCCCTAGCCAGTCGCCTGCAGGTGCATGAACACCTTTTGTACCAAAATTTAATGCATGGCTAAGGCTATGTGTGGACTACCGGGGGCTGAACAAGGTTACGATTGCCAACAAGTACCCTCTACCACTCAGGAGTGAACTCAGAGAGCGAGTAGTAAGGTCGTGTATCTTCACCAAGTTGGACCTAAACGATGGGTACCACCTGATATGTATTGAAAAGGGGAAGGGGTGGAAGATGGCTTTCCGCACGCAGTATGGTTATTACGAATATCAGGTAATGCCATTTGGGCTAGTAAACGTACCTGCCACCTTCCAAGACACGATGCACGTGGTCCTGGAAAGATTCCTAGACCTGGGCATAGTCGTATACATAGACGACATCTTAATTCACTCCAAGACCAAGGAGGATCATGTCAAGTTGGTAAAGGAGGTATTAACCAAGTTACGGAAATACCGCTTAGCAGTATCTATCACTAAGTCAGTATTTCATACTAGCACCGTGGAATTTCTGGGATACACAGCGAAGAGCGACAGGATCACTATGAGTGATTGAAAAGTCAAAGCCAGAAGGGAATGGAAATGACCTGGGTCCATAAAAAACATACAAATCTTTATGGGATTTGCGAATTTCTATCCAAGATTCATCAAGAATTTCACAGGAACTTGTAAACCCATAACAGAGTTATTGAAAGGGGACCCAAAGGCCTTCGCCTGGGGAAAGGAACAGGAGGGGGCTTTCGACTTCCTGAAGAAACAGTTTGTGATAGCGCCAATTCTGGTACATGTTCACCTAGACCGAGATATGGAGGTGGAAGCGGATATGAGTGATTTCGCGCTAGGGTGTATACTGTTACAATACATCAAAAAGAGGTTATACCCAATAGCATTTCACTAGCGAAAGCTCAACCCGACAGAATACAACTACGATGTTTATGATAAATGGTTGCTCGCCATATTTGCAGCATTCAAAGAATAGTGTCACTACCTGGCAGGAACAGAGGAACCTATTACGGTATTTACAGATCATCAAAATCTACAATATTTCCTCATGACCAAGGCCTGGAGTGCCAAGCAAATAAGGTGGGCACAGAAGTTGGCAGATTTTAACTTCAAAATTGTGTACTGACCAAGGTCAAGCGGCAGGAAACCAGACGCAGGAAGCAGAGGGCTGGAGTACTGTCCCAAGGGGGGAGCTGCACAAAGTGAGAAGCTCTCAATCTTAAACCCTACACATTTTAACCAAGGCATAGTTATGGTGGTAGGAAGAGAAGAGGAACCCGGTCCAGGGCAGAACCCACCCGAGCCTGAAAATACTCAAGCTATGCAGTTACACCCCCAAGCTGGGATTCTGACAAGGGGCTCAAATGAAGCAGGCAGATATGACATCTATGCATGGGAGGAAGTAATAGTGTGGGCTCATGGAAAAGTGACAGTAGCTACCGGAATAGCCTTAGCGTTACCAGCGGGAACCTATGGTCGAGTAGCTCCAAGAAGTGGCCTTGCCGTCTAACACAAGATCATGGTCGGGGCAGGAGTTATTGACAGAGACTACCGAGGAGAGGTAAAGGTGTTGCTGTTCAACCTGAAGGACCAGGACTATCACATTTGGGAAGGGCGAGCGAGTTGCGCAACTTGTAGTAGAAAGGATCCATGAAGGAGAGCTCCATGAACCAATGGAGCTAGACAATACCAAGAGGGGCCAAGGAGGATATGGAAGCACAGGAAGCAGTATGGTCGAAACCCAAACCGAGGCCAGTCAGGTAAGGGAAGGAAGTGGGCTAAATCAACACTTCGATGAGTATGATCAGGGATGGCGCAAGGCTCTGACAACCGAAGAAACTATGTTAACCAACGCGGTAGTTATTAAAGCAACCGCAGGAGAGTTTGACATCCAATTTCTGTGACAGGTAGATGAAAAGCGAAGGACAGACCAGGACTGGAAAATGAGGAAAGAGGAGTTGGAAAGGCTGCGGGATGAAGAAAAGAAAATGCCAACACATTGGACCTTAGCGGATGGCCTCCTTTATTACAAGGGATGGCTATAAATTCCAAAGGACGAGGCTCTACAAACGCTGATTGCACAAAGCAGCCATGACTCAAAGGTTGCAGGGCACTTCAGCCAGGAAAAAACAGAAGAAATCAAAACAAGGGACTTCTACTGGAAAGGGCTGGTGGAATGGGTAAACAACTACGTATGGTCATGTGACGAGTGTCGACATAGCAAAGCGCCACAGCACGCAAAGTATGGGTTTCTGTAGCTGTTGGAAATACCCTACATGGCATGGACCTCCATCTCAACCAACTTCATAACACAGCTACCGAAGTCAGAAGGGAACACTCAGACCATGGAGGTAGTCGACCACTTCACCAAGATGGCCCACTTCATAGGCCTAAAGGAAAATGCAACGGTAAAGTATGTAGCCCAGACATTTCTCCGGGAAGCGTGGAAGTTACATGTGCTACCCACGGAGATCATCTCGGAGATGGATGCGAAGTTTACGGAAGAATTCTGAGAATTCCTGTGCAAACTCTGTGGCATTAAGCGAAAAATGCCAAACGCGTACCATCCACAGACAAATGGACAAAGGGAGAGAATCAACCAAGTGCAGGAAGGCTACCTCCAAAGCTTCGTCAACTGCGATCAGGATGATTGGCACCAACTGCTGCCACTAGCAGAGCATGCCTATAATAAGTCCATTACGAGTGCGCACGGACTAACCCTGTTCTACGTAACCTATGTATACCACCAACAGACAGAGTGGGTGAAGGAGTAAGAAGCTCAAAATCCGGGAGCCACCACGTATACTCACTGGATGAAGGAGATCCATCGACAGGCGATGGCCACAGTGAAGGCAAGGGGAGAAGTAATGGGGCAGTACCATGACAAGAAAGCAAGACCACAGCCAAACTTTCAGACAGGCAACTTGGTCATGCTTAACGCCAAAAATATTCATACCAAAAGACCCTCCAAAAGGCTTAGCCCAAAACTGTGCGGACCCTTCAAAATCTTGAAGCCACGTGGCAACCGAGCATTTAAGCTAGAAATCTCAGAATGCTGGAAGATCCACCCTGTGTTCCATGTATCACTATTAGAGCCTTACTGGACATCAGTTCAGCCAGCTGGCAAACAGCCTCCTGGAGCGGTGGAGGAGATAGATGGCGACTTGGGATGGGAGGTTGAAAAGATAGTAAAGAGCGTGGTTATTTCTCATACTCGCAGTGTTCACGGGTGCACAAAGAGGATCCATGAGCTTAGGTACTTTGTGAAGTGGTGGGGGTGTTCGGAGGATGAAAACACGTGAGAGCCACCGGAACATTGGGAGCATGCGGCGGAATTGGTAGAAGGGTTTCATAGAGAAAACCTGGAGATGCCATAGATAGAGACGAAGGATGAGGAGGAAAGGTTTTCCTAGGTATGGCCAAGTAAACGTGTAGAGGCTTTTCACCCTATCTTGCCGAGTCCTTAAAGGAATTGAGTTTGTACACGTAACGACCCAGCATACATGAGCTATGGCAGACGGAACCTGTACCGATACAGGGAGCCAGGAGGCGAACTGGTAGGAACCGGCAGCCAAGTATGTACTGGACCTACGGGGACCCGATGGCCCAGGCTCCGGGAATGAACAGAATTGGCTAGTCAGGGACTTAGGTACCTGGATACACCTGAGAGTGGTGTCAGCATACTTAGGGACGTCTGAAGGGGCAGTTGCTAAGCTAGGCCGAGATACTGGAGAAGGGTAAGAAGCATTGATCTCCAACAACGGGATAGACAGGGTAACAGGAAAAAGTTATCTTGTCCACCGGACAGGTTACCCTACCCTCAGGATCAGGTTACCCTGCCCAAGGGCCTGAGTTACCCTACCTTTCAATACGAAGTCCGACAGGGAGTTCAGGAAAAATGGCCGGAATGTTTGTCACACGAAGCCATGCATGATACTGGAATCTGGGGTTCCAGAGGATGCTATTGGGCGAGCTATGTAGCTTCGAGGAAGCTGTAAATTGAAAACATTATTCCTATCATACCCCTCCGGCCCCGCCTTGAGGCCCGGATGTCATGGGACAATGGTTGTGTAGTTGTGTGCAGTCTAGCAAACAGGAATATTTGGAGACATGCTTGCAACACCGTATACGTCGCTGCCGTCCGGTCGACCATAGGCTGTTCGCAGGATATACAAGGGGGCATAGGGTGGAAGGTGGAGTACCTCCTCCAAGTTGTCCAGAGTAAAATGGACCAAACCTGATGGAGTTAACGGGTGTCAACCGTGGGGGTCCCGAAGGTAGTCCTGGGTGATGCCAGGGTGACTGGGAGAGCTTTGCACCTACCAAGCCCGAACGTGCTCCCAACGCTATAGGCTCTGAAAGGGAAGTACAGAGGCACGGAAAGCATGATTCCTACCACAGGTAAGGTAGATCTGAGGTAGTGGTCATGGGTAGCGCCCATTGGATCACTCGCGGACTACCGTGCCCTGTGGAAGACACTGGAAGCCTGAGACCCATAAATGGTAAATAGATAAACCGCTCACGCTAGCCTCCGGAGTCAAGTAGAGATCAATGCATATGGGAAGGGTGTCATAGATAGTCTAGTTCATGAGGTGCCTTGACTGTTAGCCACTGGCAAGACACCGATGCGCAGAAGTTTTCACTCCGGCGGGCAAAATGGAAATGCACCGCAGAAACGATAACCTCATAAGGTGAACGCCACTAGAGTGTGTCGACACATGCATGCTCGAAGGGTGTGCCAGGAGACGTGTCGGACCTCCCTTAGCAGAGAAGGGTGTACTCGAACGGTTGGAGTAACCTGATGGGGGAGTTTCTGGCATAAGATAAAACTACCTGAAAGTCTATACGCGAACTCTCCTACTCCAACAATCAATCCTCTCAAGACCTTAATTAAGTGCAGCGTCAGGCTTAACGATATTAAGTTTTACCGTTTACTTTACTCTTACATCTGTGTGAACTTTTGGCGATAAGTTTGAAGTTGTTCAGTGTGGTCGCAACCTTGGGATCCATTTTCCTAGGGGTGCCCCCATTACTGTACACTACTAGAGAACTGGACTATAGAGATTCGAGCCGAACTCTTAGAGAGGGGAGCTCATATTCCACATGGGATGAACCAGCATAGTATAATGGGCATGGCATGCAATTATTGGCAAAAGGTCACGTGTTCGATCCCAGGGTCCTTCTTAGTATTTGGAGAATGAGTTAATTTCTACCAATATGACGCGGGCACAAAACCCTCATTTACGCCACCAACGAAGGTCGCCAACTGCGGGGTTTTTACTAAGTCTTCAAGAGAGGATGCTTGGCTATCCCGAGAAGGTCAAACCAACTAAATTGGTCAGTCGGTTGTGGAAACAAATGCATGCCAGCGACCACGCCTGATAAGGGGACAACGCCCAAGACAAGATCGTTTGCCCATACCCAACGGCATGATAAGGTAGAGTCCGAAGAGGGCCTATAGCGGGAGAGATCAACCCTGCGCGCCACGAGGCCTAACTGCCATTGGTGCAATAAAACTGGAACATGCTCCCCACAGGTTGACGCAGACGGACAGGGAATGCGCCTGCATTAATAAGTCTATCATTGGAGCTGATCACTTCGTATGCAGAGAAAGGACCAGTAACTGCTTGCCACAGTGAAAGGGTTCGAGTGACTATGATTAGTACGAATGCTGCGAAGAGAGGGGTGGGACACCCTCTCCATCAATCAGGGAAACCAGAGTCAAGCGGGGTAACGATTTTTGGGATCTACGAAGTTCGTACAGAGGAAAAATGGAAGGAGTAGACAGTCCACAAAGACCCAGATACGGGATATAAATATCGCAGTGCCTCCAACACTTTTTAGACATCATCAGCGATGGAGAAGAGATCTTATCAATATCCTCGTTTTACGATACACCTCTGTATTCTACTTCTATCTTGACATATTAAGTGCGTCTTCCTAGCGATCACTTCATCACGTATCCGGCCTTAGTATAGACTGTCTTGTTCTTAGAGTCGGCTACTGTCTAACACCAACAGGTCAGATATAATATTGCTACCTTGAAATTGCAAATTCAAAAGGTGCTTCTTGTGTTCCTTTTCTGGTTTCTGTACCTTAATGTCCTGACAGTTGAGAGCTGTCTTTGCCTTCTTGACTGCAATCTGAATATTTCTCCTGGCCCTTTGAATTGCTACAGCTTTCTTCTTCTCAATCTTCTTCTATTTTCTAAGATGTGTACCCTGCACAGTTATTATTCCTCCTTTCTGAATAACATGGCAGACATTGGATTTATGTCCTTGGACTTGGTGAACTTGATTTTGTACATTTTTAAACATTTCTTCCTGAAGTTGTGCCTTAGCAGAAAGAACCTCAGTGTCTTCTGCCCATAATAGAAACTGACATTTAGATCTTAGACTGAATGACTTAGCACAATCCCTCTACTCCTGCATCCCCTGTTGTGATTCAAAATAGTTACTTGATAGTATGGTGAATTCTGGCTCTCCCTCTTCTCCAGTTCTAGAAAACATTTCATTCTGAGCCTGCTCACAGCTAAACCCAGTATTTGCCACTGATGGTAAGACCTTTTTGGTCTTATTATTATAGAGCCGTATTTTCTTTAATGCACTCTTATATGAAACAGGAAACATCCCAGAGTCTTTAAATACATTTTTGATTGTATGTGACTGAAAGGTTTGAGTATGGATACCACTCAAGTCTCGGAAAAAGGAGGAAATTGTGTTTCCACTATAAGGGAGTGGAGTGTATTGTGAATGGCCTTGTTCTAATAGTGTTTCCATGGATGGAAAACTGCAATATCCAGGGGTTGAAGAACATGGGTTAAATAGGAGGGAAACTTGAATGGAAAAATATAGTTCTCATGACGTTTGATTACACAGTCATCTTGACGGTAGGTGATATGACCATTAAAGAGGAGAATTCGGCAATGCTGAGCAGGACCAACACAGACATGCTTGATCAAATGATCAAGCCAGGTGAGGGCAACATGCTCATTTATATATCCTGTAGGATAAACAGTAATAACTTCAGCCCTATTCAAGTTATCATAGATCCAGTTTTCCATTATTTTCTCTGCTAGAGAAATAATAACTAGAGGTGGCCAGGGTCCACCATCAGCACAAATTGCTTCAATAATCATCAGTGACTTTCGATTCTCTGGACTGGCTATATACAGCTCCTTTACTTCTGTGGGAACATTAACTATTTCTCCAGTTGGGCAGCCAACTCTTACTCCCAATTCATCCATATTGTAAACATATTTTCCTTGATGGATATTACACTTTGCGAGAGTATTTTGATAGTTCTCAAAAAAGCTCTTTAAGTCTTTCTCACTGTGGGTTGCAATTCTCACTCATACAATTGGCTTGGTTTCAATTGTATTATAACTAGTATGGGTACCAGGTTATATTTTATATTTTGTTTTATAGTATTGTTTGATACTTGTTATGTTTCAAAGGTACCGCTTAATACTTTGAATGTTTTATGTTTTGTTTCACAGTATCATTTGGTGTTTGCTATGCTTCAAAGGTATCATTAGATACTTTGAAAGGACTATGTTATTGCTCATGCTGGAGATGAGTGAAAACTTGTATTTAAATACTGCTGCCACCATGATGGAAATGACAGACTTCAACTGACCGTATTCTTAATATACCTGGTTGAACAGTTACTTCTTAATCTCCTATTACACCCCTTAAAGCCTACTTGAGACTACACAGCTCTCGCCTCTTGCCAAGCAAGCAGGCCACCTGTTACTATCGTACTTGAAGTGTGATTAGCACACTAGTTGTGAACATATTATATTTTTTAACCTGAGGAAGTGGTTACAAATATTGTACCTGGATGAGGTCTGATCAACGTATAGAGATCTACCAAGAAACACTAGCAGTGGGTAGCGGCAGAACCGAGGGTGGTCGGCTTTGCCAGTAAAGACCATTGAACCTGTAACTGGTATGGGTACTAGGTTAGGTTTGTGTTTGGTTTCACAGTATCATTTGATACTAGTATTGTTTCGTGTGCTATCGGTTGGTACAAACAAGGTTCATGTTTGGTTTCACAGTATCGCTTGATACTTGTATTGTTTTGTGTGCTATCAGTTGACACGCACTATGTTTTTATGTTTCGTTGTACCGTATCACTTGATACCTGTATTGTTTCATGTGCTATCAGTTGGTACACACAAAGTTTTAGAATACTGCTCATACTGGAGATAAGCAATATGCTGTATTTAAAGAGCGGTGATTTCCACAATAGAAACAGGAGACTTTGACAGACAGTATTCTTAATATACTTGGTTGAACGATTACCTTTTGATCTTCTATTACACCCCATTTGAAGACTGCTTTAGTAAGCAGTGCTGGCTTCTTGTTGATTAAGAAGCCATCTGCTACTATTGTACTGCTACGTGATAAGGGCCCAGCCCAAACACATTATATTTTTTTAACCTCAGCAAGTGGTTAGAAACCTGCCTGGACCAGGCCTGATCAATCTACAAAGGTCCAACATCGAAGCTAGCAGTAGGGAGCGGCAGAACCACGAAAGGTACGGCTCCACCAACACGACACTATTGAGCCATTAGAGACTCGAAGTGGGAAGCAGGTCCCACAAGTAGGCCTTACCAAAAGAAGGCAACCCAAGAAACCAAAAGGGCCAAAGAGTGATTTTTCAATTGGCAAAGCAGAAAGACAACTTGCTTTAGATTTGGCCAAGCAGACCTTTAGCGAATCGACAGACGAATTAGTAAAGGAAGCAACAATCCACCCGGGGCTCTTCCCCTTGAGACTCAGCAAAGAGAAAGCAACAGCACAACCACCAAAGAAAGAAAGCTTACCTGTCCGAACCCCAAAGAAAGAGGACCATGACGAAGAGACATCAGACCACTCAGCAGCAGAAGAATCACTAAACGATTCACCGAACGACTTATCTGACGATAGTTCTAACAGCGAGCAGTCCCACCACAGTATGTCCGAAGGGGAGTCTGCTGTGCCAGACAGCCCAGGGGCCAGGCGACCAGGACCCAAGGTCAAACACCCACTGCAACAGACATTTTCAGGCGAAAAGGAAGACTTGAAACTGGAGGTATTAGACCGATAGGTTACAAGCGTGTCCCAATACCTTGCCCTGCCCAATGTGGACAAAACCAAGGAAGGAAGTGGAGTGTGCTTTGGAAGTTTCTGTATAGGAAAGACAGAGGAAGCATACCACCAAGCAATGAACCACTATGAGAGTAAAGATAAAATCTGAGGAACGACCCTGATAAAGTACCTGAGAGATAGATTCCAATCCTTGCGAAAGACAGAAGAACAGTATAAGAAGTTCAAGGAAATCCAATAAGTATGAAACGGGAAAACAGAAAGAATAACTATGGTCGTAATGGATCTCATAATGTACCATGAACGATTGCCCAATGGAACAGTGTCTCAATACATGCTATGACAGAGACTATATGAAGCAATGCACACCAGACTATACCAGGAGGTAGAACCCATGGAAGAGGATGGAGACCCCTTTGACAGGATTGTCAAACAAGCTGAAAGAAAGGGCGCCATCCTGTATGAAACAGGAGTTTACCAAACGCACATACTACAGCAGCGGAGCAGTAAAGGATCATCATCATGCGATAACACAAGGAAGGAACAACCAAAATGCAAAGGTTCAAAAGATAAGAACGATAAAAAACAGAAATGACACGATGAAGGTACATGTTTTGAATGCAGGAAAAAGGGGCGCTATGCAAAGGACTACTAGGCTAAAATATGGAAAGGAAAAACAGCTAAGCGAGATGCAAGCATGAACCACATGGAAGCAACCAAATACGACGAAGTGGAAATAAACTCAGTGGAAATGGAAAGCCTCCAAATGCAACCAATGCTGACAGTTAGGCCCCATGACACACTAGAAGGAACAATCAACATAGAGGGCCATCCCGCAAAGGTACTATTCCATACAGGAACAATCAGTTGTGACATTATCAGTACCACCTTTATCTTTGCCCAAGGCATACCCACGGAACCCCTACCCCAACCAACAACCGTCAACATGGCAATGAAAGGTTTCCACTTTTCAAGCCACAAGAAATGTGGGCGAGCCATAGGAATGGGAAAAAAGAAAGGAACAAATCAGGAGATGTTGGTAGAAAACTTAGCAAAATACAACACCCTGATTGGAATACGATTCCCGAAAAGACACAATACCCTTATCAGATGTGGGGACACAGCACTGGAGTTTCCAGAGAACAAACTGCGCGTCCTGTGCAAACCAACAAGCGGGAAGTTCCGAGCTGCTGTTTCAGATGCAACCTTAGCAACAATGTTGGAGGAATACAAGGATGTATTCCTGGACAAGGTCCCTGAAATGCCGCCCCCTGTACAAAAAGTTAACCATCCTATTTGGCTAAAGGATCCAATGCATCTAAAGAACCAAACAATATGCTCAATCGCAAAAGCATACAGGAAGAAACTTATGACCTGGATAAAGGAGAAATTACGAGTTGGAGTAATCGTATGACAGGAAGTCCCTGGAGCGGCACCTATATTTGTACAACCAAAGTCAGATAGTAGCATCCGCCCCCTGGTAGATCTAAAAGTTTGAAAAGACAACACAACCATAGATAGTCCATCCATTCCCAACCAACAACAGATCCTAAGCTGAATAGGATGAGCGAAATTCAGCAGTAAAATTGACCTAAGCGACGTATACTTCCAAACACGAGTGGACAAGGACAGTGCTAAGTTCAATTCAATCAAAACCATGTTTGGAGGGTTTGTCAGCCAAGTAATGCTACAAGGAGACATGAACGCACCAGCAACATTTATACAAATAATGGAAGACCTCATAAGCGAATTTCTACATCACTTTGTGTGGGTATACATTGATGATATTCTCATATTCTCGGATACATCAGAAGAGAATGAAAAGCACATAGGGCAGGTATGTGAGCGACTCAGAAAAGCAAAATTCTATGCTAGTGAAAAGAAGTTAGTACTATTCAGAGATAAGCTAGAAGTACTAGGACGCATAGTGGATACTGAAGGAATCCATGCAACCCCCCCGAAAATATCTTTTATTGCATGTTAGAAAACACCTTAAAACAAGAAAGAATTGCAACGCTTTCTAGGAATAGTGAACTATCTGGCTCAGTTCCTCCCACACCATGCTATCCTAACGGCACCATTAATGGATTTAACGGGGAATGCCAAATTTGTAGGAACAACCAGCCATCAGACTGCGTTTGAAATGGGAACAAAGCAAATTGTTGAGCGCCAAGTCATGCCACCAATAGACATACACAGCGAGGAACCAATTTGGCTGGTCACAGACGTCCCATACTTGGGAATAGGGGCATGGGTAGGACAGGGACCCACATACAATACGGCTCGACCTGCCGTATTATACAGTAGAAAATTCACCAAGGTTCAAACAAATTATAGAACCACCGACAAAGAGGCCTTAGTGATAGTGGAGGCGCTTAAGCGGTTCCACAATGTACTAATGGGAAATACCTGCATAATAGTAACTGGCCACCAACCCCTGACGCATCTACAAACTGCCAAGAACCCAAGCAGAAAGGAACTTAGATGGCTTAGTGCCTTAAGAAAGTACGATGCAAAGATGGCATATGCACGAGGAAGCACGAACTATTTAGCCGATGCCCTTTCCCAGATATACAAGAGAGGATCAGACTTGAATCCACTCTATATCCACAATTAGATAAAAGAAGCCAGAGACATCTCGGATAACACAGTCTACGAGCCAGAATCAAACACGATGGAACCCAAGGGAGACACTTCCCCTACTTCCCCACCTTACTCATATACAGCATACCCCACAGAGGCCCCTGTGCCCCCTGGAAGCCCCTGCTCAATCACGGCAGAAAATGATTGAGGTGATAAGTATACCTTGTGAAGTACGCCACCTGAAGAACTCCAACATAGCAAGTTGCACTATTCGTCCTGTTATGTGGACCATTGCTCATATCATCAAACCAAGATCAAATTCACCAACAACCACCCTAGACAGCGGAGAAACCCGACCCCTCACCATCCTAGTGAAGTACTGAGTCCCCTAAGCACAGAACCGGACCCAAGCTCTCCAGAGTCCCCCATGATTGATGCCTGGGAATGGCAGCAGATGATTGCCGGAAGGCCAAATAGTGCTTGGGAAGGCCTGTCAACCCTCATTCAACCAACGCCCAGGTCCTACACAATGCCGGCAATTCTGAACCCTGAAGTCCTGGCATTCAGAATGCCAGGACCAGACAGTCCGCCACCTATCAGACAAGCGGAACCGATAGAGAACCTTGGCTATGAGATAATAGTCTCCGCAAGGCCCCCAACAATGGATGAATATTGGCGCGGGCTATATGATATCTTAGACAACAACAAAGATAATAACCAACCCAAGGTGACCAGAGGAAGCGAGACCGAAGATGGACACGATACTAGACAAACGGTCAATGAAATAATTGGGACATTCCAAGCGCACATGGCTGCAGCATACCGGAAGGAACCAATATGAAAGAAAGTCAACAAGAACATGGACTACGGGGGAGATTTATCCTCCTATACGATCACAAATGGAATGCCGTATGTTAAAACACGATATGGGAAGGAATGCTTGTATATTCTGAAAGGTCCTGCATTTGGGAATTCTATACTAAGAGAGTGCGTTATAAGCGAGATCCACAATAAGGGCCACTACGGTGTTGAACAGAACCTGCAATACGCTGCCAAGTACCTGTTCTGGCCCGAAATGCGCAAAGATTTCAGCACTTATGTGGCCCAATGCCACACCTGCCAAACAAACAAGGAACCCGCAAAGTTACCAGAAGGAAAGACCCAGAAAATTGACCAACTATCAGAGATTTTTGAGTCAATAGCCATTGACTTTGCAGGGCCCTTCGACAATTCATCAGGATACAACATGATCCTCATAGCCATAGACAGGTCCTCGGGATTTGCATACCTCATACCAACAAAGAAGGAAGTAATGGCAATAACAACCTGGGAACTACTGCGCAACAAAATATTTACACCCCGCAGCTATCCAATAGCAATGGTAAGCGATACGGACTCACAGTTTGAGTCACATGTATGGAGACTACTATGTTGATTACTAGAAATTGATCACATCAAAGCAGCACCAGGTCACTATGAAACGAACGGACAGGTCAAAAGGAAAATCCAGGAATTAAAAATGCCATTTCAGAAGCTAGTCAATGCAAGACAGAACACTTGGTTTGATGCCATACCTGAAATGGCCGCAAACTTAAACACCCGATGGTCCGAAACTCGTGGTATGTCACCATACAAAGTAGTTTATAGAAAGAATTACCCGCTTCTTCCCCTCACCAATTTCAAGAATTCCGCGGTTCCTGCAGCAGACAAATTGTTAAACAGGCATCAAGCAATCTACAATGTGGCAATGCGATCAAGCTAGTACGATTCAGGAGTACGAGAATGGCAGCAGAACAACGCAGACACTATACCCCAATCGGGATACGTAATGGGTTATTGATTTATGGAAATCTATTCGCAACTGAATCCGGACGAAGTAAAAAACTGCCACCACGCTAGTGAAGACCATTGAAAATAATTGGATATGATAACCATACAGAAAATTGAATGGTGAAAATGGATGGGAGAATGTACAGGAACCAAGAAGCAACATTCCACGAATCCACCATGAAAAGATATCTCTCAAATGATGATACTGTGTTCGCTCGAAGAAGACATGCAAAGTCATCCCCTATTGTGGTTAAAGAAAAACCAAAGTAGGAAGTGGATGCAATAAGAGACCACAGAAGGTGATACGACCGCGACCAGTTTCTAGTGAAAGAGGTAGGATATCCAGAAACGGAAAACAGGTGGGAATCCCTGGAAGGATTAGGAAACGCGAGGCAGCTAGTAAATGAATGGTGGGAAAACAACAAACAAGAGGATGAGCTACCCGGTACGATAAACCATATGATGGTGGCATGGAGCCCAACCCTGCCAGAAATACAATACATATATCAAGACACAGATCAAAATATACATGATGGTTTTTGTTCAGCCCATTAGGAAAGCGAGTTCGAAAGCAGCGAAGACGAGAATTGGGTAATGGAAGACAAAGCCATGTATCTAGAATGGCTAGCTGAAGCTGAGTACTGGGAATAACAAGGAAAGAAACACACCATCCAACAGCCTTACGATATCAAACTATGAGCAAGTACCTCAGAGACTACGCCATCAACTAATGAGACTGTTGGTGAACGGTGAAATTATCCCCAGACGATACCTTATACAGCGATTATTCATGCATATTTGCAACAAATGCCTAGAAATAACAACTGAGTCGATGGGACAAATGTGGGGAGAAACAATGGCTGACATATTCCGCTTTGGAAGTGGATGTTACATGAGCACAGAAAAATGTAATATGTGCATGGAGACTGAAGAAACCGAGATTAGGTACCCCCCACCTTTCCCGGAACACCTAAGCGAGGTCAACACTGAAATATAAATACTACCCACGATCCCTAGAACTCCTCCAAAGAGAAAAAACCTCCCTATCAGATCTACAAACTGAAAGAAAAACCCTTACAAGACACATTACTCTTACAAACCTTTATCCTTTTACAAAGCCAAGAAATGTCGACCTATGAAGAAATAAGCATCGAGGGATGACACATCATTGTCAGAGAACTACTGCCAAGTGGAACCATCCCACTGGAGGCATACTGGAAGATATTTTACGTCGTTTACTGCTACAGTTGGGGATAGATCGATATCAAAACAGAGGATTGGAAGAACCGAATAGTCTGGGACTGGGTCAGTTTACCACACTACAAGGGTTCAGGTTGCTTTGTGCATGAAGTACCCTGTCATGAGTGTTTGGAGAAATTGCTGGAAAGAGCAGAATGGATGTTGCAGGACGATATGAGATTGTTGCAGGATAGCAATGACAATGAGGATGGGTCCTATGGGGACTTTCAAGGGAATAGCGGGTTTACAGACTATTTGAATTTCATTGTTATTTTGTTTGGTGAAATTATTATTTTATTTTGGGAGTGTAACCGGTACAGGTAATAGGTTAGTTTTAGGTTTGGTTTCACCATATCGTTTGATACTTGTATTGTTTCATGTACCATCGGTTGATACACACAATATTTTATATTTGATTTCACTGTATCGTTTGATACTAGTATTGTTTTGTGTGCTATCAGTTGATATATGCAATGTTTTATATTTAGTTTCAGCGTATTGTTTGATACTTGTATTGTTTCGTATGCTATCGGTTGATATACACAAAGTTTTGGAATATTGCTCATACTGGAGATAAGCGTTATACTGTATTTAAAGACCGCTGATTTTCACAATAGAAACAGCAGACTTCGACAAACAGTATTCTTAATATACTTGATTGAATGGTTACCCTTTGATCTCCTATTACAACCCATTCGAAGACCCTCTTTGTAAGTAGCATTCGCTGCTTGTTGATCAAGAAGCCATCTACTCCTATCGTACTGCTATGTGACTAGGGCCCGGCCCAAACCTATTACAAAATAGATCAAGTATTGCGATACTCTTGTTAGCAAAGGTGGCCAATTGCAGTATAAAGCATTGACAGTGTTACTCTAAGTTCTATTTCTCACTGATCATAGCAAAACTGGTAAACTACCTCTTCTGGGGCCTCGGTCGAAATCAGATTATAACTACTATGCTGGTTGAATGCACCATATGAATTCTGCTTTTGTTGACGTTTTCGAAGTTGACAAATTTGGATTGCAGAGGCCTTTACTTGAAACCTTTCAGCTACAGCACTAGCCTTCTCTCCAGGTTCATTCCCAAGCCATTCAATAGCTCTGACCAACTTGGCTTTCAATTCCTTGTTTTCAGCCGTATCGGATATCGTATTTTGTTATTGTATAGTTTGGGTGGAAGATGATCAAAGTTTGAAGTTTGACAGAACAGCCTGAGGAGAGGAACTTGAGTATTATTAATAACTAGTGTTATGTGGGGTGGGTTAAATTTGATTATTCTATGGAATCATAGGCTATTACCTAAGAAAAAAAAAAGGCAGTGTCACACTTGGTTGAGAGTCAGACTTGGTTTTCCCGACTATGAGTCACCATGAAATAGGAGGAGAACTGGCTATTAGGGTATTAAATCTTAACTTGTAAATTCTTAAGAAAGGATAATTTATTAACTATATTATATCTATAATAATAGTCTTTAAACTAATGACTTGGGTTTTGTAGGATTCTGATCAACTAGCAACCACTTTCCACTTCTGGGCTAGACCTCAGCATATCTGTACTAGGAAACCAAATAATTTTACAATCTTTCCTTTGATTTGGTACCTGAATAACTAAACCTGTTTGAAATTACGTGTTTTTATACTAAATATATGATAGTTTCAGTACTGGTAGTATAGTGAACCCGTAATTTTTCTACCAAATTCAGAGCCCTGTGGGCATTCTAAGCATGAAGTCTAATGTGATTCCATATACTACTCTGTGTTGCATGATTGATGTTTTTGTACATTAACTCTATAACTCTACAAGTATTCTATAACTATTACACCTTTCAACATTAGGTAAAATACATTAGTTAGCAATAGCTAATATAGATTAGAATTAATAGTTTGTTAAGTTCTTTGTTGCTGTAATTCAGGTTATGTTCTTTTTTGTGTTAGTACAGATTTTAGAGATTTGTCACGATCTGGCTAGAGGAGCGCTAGCCAGGTGACGGCAGCAGGGAAAAGGTTCCACATATGACGTCGTTTAAGTGGCATACAGTTAAGTTATGATTCTTTCATGCACATGACCTCGTTAGCAGGTCATGGGGCTCGTTTATGTTTAAATTGTTTCTGCGCACATCACCTCGGTAGCAGGCCATGGGGCTTGTTTATAGTGAGTGCATTTCACACATGACGTACCGTTGACGTCATGGGAAGAGTCTAGGCTGGCCGGTAAGGCTTACCAGCAAGGCAGACTCGTTTATGTTTCGCATGTGACCTCATTAGTAGGTCATGTGGTTGGTTTATTTATATTGTGTTTGATTTATGTTTTTGCACACGATGTCACTTAGAGGTAAGTGGATATTTTATGTTTGCACACCGGACTTGTTAGAGTCAGGTGATGGATTTCGCACCTGACCTCGCTTGAGGATCAGGGCCGGGTTAGGGTTGCAGGAAGAGGCCTATATAAGGGCCTGGTTTTCACAGATGGGTTAGCTCTTCACGCAACCATCTACTGTTATTTCCTATCTACTACTTTACGATCTTTACAATACAAAAACCTTTATGCTCCAATCTCATTAGCTAGACGGATCCGCTTTAGAGTCAAGAACCTATCCGCTATGCGGGTCGTGTTAACCAAATCAAAGACCGATACTCTCAGCGCTGGTAAGAAACCAATTCTTGCGTGAGAATACTAAGATAGGGCCTAGAGACTTGAGGAGCTCTAGGACACAGCGCAGCGCAGTTTGGCAAAACCAACCAAGGTCATTACCTGTCGCGAGTAACACGAGTAGTAAGAAACTATAACATTAGGTTATGTCTCCTGTGACACCTAACGACCGCAGAACGGCAACTCCAGAGAACTCGATGTTCACCCAAGACAATGAAGGAGATATCGATCACACAGAAGATACTCTGGACCTAGGACAAGTACGAAACGCCTTAGGTGAAGCAGCCAGCCAACCGTCACGAGCAGCAAGTCCGGTTACACCCGAACAAACTTCACCCCAGATAGTTCTCCCAATGGAACACCGCGACCAAGAAGGATAGCCACCGCAGCAATACTAGCACCCCCGACAGGACCTACGGTGCAGGCCTTGATGATGACGGAGGACCAGATGATGAGGTTCCTGCGGGCAATTAAGGCCCACTGGGAGTCAAGACCGAAAGCAAAGGAACCAGACCTCTATGAGGGAGACCGCGAAAAGCTGAGACAATTTCTAAGTCAGTTGGAACAGTACTTCAAGGTCGAGGGATACGGAGTCGGAAAAGACAAGATTAAGGTGGACTATGCTGAGTCCCTCTTAAGAGAAGCGGCAGGGCAATGGATAATGCCCTACGTGGAAGGAAAGTGAGACCGGATATGGGCCTCATGGGAGGAGTTTAAAGAAACCCACCATACCCAGCTTGGGGACAGAAATGCCAAGGAAATGGCGAGGCTCACACTGGAGAAGATGAGACAAGGAAAGGACAGTTTTTCCGACTACTAGCACAAGTTGCGCATGATATCCGCCAAAGCAGAATACGACTACTACACGGAGTACCACCAGCTCCTGGGCGGTACTAATGAAAGGCTGCAATAGGCCTGGATAAGCTCAGACCTGACCGATCGCACGGCAGAAGGCTGCGCAGTGTGGGCCGTCAGCAAAGAAGACAAAACCAATCTGGTTAGACATGCTCAAAACAAGACCAAGGGGATACAGCACCCGACCCCGCCGCGCAGCAACAACGGGACCTACCAACCTAACAACATACCAAGACTGCCACTGGCAGAAGACCCGATGGACTAGGACGTGGCAGGAAGAAGGCACAGGTGATTCGAACAGTTGTCTGACCAGGAATACCAGAAAAGGAGAAAAGAGAATGCATGCCTCCAATGCGGACTGAAAGGGCACTTCATCAAGGATTGTCAACGAAAGGAGACCTAACTCCAGGAAATGGAAGCTACGGAGAGGACGGAAGGGCAGGAGACTTTAAACAAATAAAGTCCCCACCAAAGAGTGGTCTGCAGAACGAGGAAAGAGGCAAACCCACTGGCATCGCACATATATCAACCAGGAAAAACGAGACACCTCCATCAACAACAAAAAGGCAATAAGGCAACAATCAACAACACGAACGGTTACGAGAATGACAACGAACATCTTATGATTAAGATAAAACTATGCACAACAGACAACGCGACAGAAACGCATGCGATTCTCGATTCAGGAGCAACCAAGGATTTTGTCGACCGAAACTTCTGCAAAACCCACGGATTACCCCTGAAAAAGATAAAGAAACCAAGAGACATATACCTAGTCAACGTGGAAAAAAGCAAAGCACGACCCATCACCCATACAGCACAAGCAGTAATGGAGATAGGGTCATATCAAGAACCCATGACATTCCAAGTAGTGCACTTGCAGAAACACAGTGCAATACTAGGAACACCCTGGCTAAAACGACACAATCCGAATATCGACTGGGAAAAAGGCCAAATCAACTTCAACAGCGAACTATGCATGCAGTTGTGCCTGGAAACTTCCCCAACAATTGAAACGATCCCCAAAGAAGAAGCAATCAGGGAGAACCTGAGGATGCAGATCCTCCACATGAATACCTAATACGAAGAAGCGATCCCCCACAATGAAGGCATAAGTGTACCAGTTTTACACCTGAATGCTAGGAAACCAACATGAGGATCAAAGAAGGCTGCAGGTCACGACCTGTACAGCATGGAAGACATGATGGTCCCTGCAAGAGGACAAAAGATGATACCAACAGGAATTGCAGTGGGGCACCTGACGGCACCTATGCAAGAATCACTCCACGCAGTGGTATGACCACCCGACACGGGATTACTGCAGGCACGGGAGCAATCAATGCGGACTCTTGGGCGAGGTACAAGTCCTACTAATAAACCTGCAGGATGAAGACTATACGATCCAAGAAGGGGATCACATAGCACAGATGATTATCGAAGATATCGATACCAGGGAGCTGCACGAAGTCCGAGACCTGGATAAGACCAAAAGAGGTGAGGAAGCATTCGGCAGCACCAGACGAGGAATCCCGAAGGACAACACCCCCACCGAAATGACAGAAGAGAAACCCCTAAGCATATCTTTCATATCAGCAAAGGCCTTCGGTCAACTCTACCAGAAAGGGGAACAGACCGGGATCCTCAGATAGGACGAAGAAGAAGATGGACCAACAATCGCAGAAGCGTCAACAATTAGCACGCGACTAGCGGTGAAGGAAGAAGCCAAGAAGAAGAAGTTAACTCTGAGGCAACTGGTCCTGAAAGAATATCATGACAATCTTGGGATATCCGAAGAAAATGAGAGGACGGATCTGCCCTCACACAAAAGTGAAGATCTTTAGATCAAGCTAGAGGAAGGAAAGGCAGCCCCCTTCATGAAACTCTACCTGTTAAGGGAAGAAGAGTTGAAGGCGCTGCACGAATAGCTCCAACAGAACCTGGCCAGGCAATGGATCAGACCATCATCCTCCTCAGCCAGGGCACCCATCCTATTTGTCAAAAAGAAAGATGGGAAACTGAGGCTTTGCGTGGATTTCCAGGGACTGAATGCAGTATCACTAAAGGACAGGTACCCCCTACTATTGACCGACGAAGCCCTGGACCGACTAGGATGGGCCAAGCACTATACAAAGTTGGATGTCAAGGACACATATCACAACATAAGGATAGCCAAAGGAGATGAATAGAAAACAGCTTTCAGGATGCGATACAGACTATTCAAATATTTGGTCATGCCCTTTGGATTATCCCATACACCAGCGATGTTCCAACGAGCAATCAACTCCAAGTTGAGCAAATACCTGGACATATATTGTATCATCTACCTAGACGATATCTTCATCTATTCAGACAACATGGAGAAACACCACCGGGACATACGGAATCTCTTACAAGCATTGAGAGAAGCTAAGGTCGAACTGAAACCTTCGAAATGCGACTTCCATATGGATGAGGTTGAATATCTCAGATTTATCGTTAACCCAGAAGGAGTACGAACCGATGCAATCAAAACGGCGGCTATCGACGATTCGAAAGCACCTAAGAGTATAAAGGGAGTGCAAAGCATCATGGGCTTCTGCCACTTCTACCGGAGATTCATTGAAGGATTTAGCAGAGTGGCTAAACCCCTCTACGATACGACAAAGAAAGGAGTCAAATGGGAATGGGGAGAAAAGCAACAACAAGCATGCAGCGATATGAGAAAGCGACTTACTACGACACCGATATTATGACACTTCGACCCCACACTACCCATCATGATCGAGACGGATGCATCCAACTACGTATGCTCTGGTATCCTCTCCCAGCAGGGCAAGGACAGATTATGGAGACTGGTCGCATTCTGATCAAAAACAAGGTCAAAGGCAGAGCAAAACTATGACATTCACGACAAGGAACTGTTAGCCATTGTTCACACAGTTAAGGACTGAAGGGAGTACATGCTAGGAAGTCGACATGTGATCCACATTATCACAGACCACAAGAACCTACTAGCGTTTACTACCACCAAAGAACTCAATGGACGACAGATTAGGTGGAGCAAGACATTAAGCCAATACCACCTGCAAATCGAATACCGACCAGGAAAAGAAGGACGAAAGCCAGATGGATTAACTCGGAGGACGGAGGACTTCCCCGACAAGGAAGAAACACAGTTGCAACGACAAAGAATACTTCTCCCCAAAGAGAAGTACTTCGCAAAAGAAGAAGAGAAAGACAGAGGATACGAATCCCTAAACGAAATAACCACGGCCACAAGCAAAGATGACGGATATGCAGAATGGATAAAAAGAAATGCCACTAGCGACCAGGAAACCAACGAGATAAAGAAGGCCTTGACAGAAGGCCTAAAACAAATAAAAGATGTAGCCCACGGGCTATACCGGGAAAAAGATGGATACCTATGGTATGATAACAAGATAAGGCTCCCAGACGAAGAAGACTTGCCAATGGAAATGATAAGAAGAAATCACAACATCCCACCGGTGGGACACGACGGAATGGCAAAAACGACAGCCTTAATTCAAAGATCATACTACTGGCTGTCGATGCGCATCGATATTAAACGATATGTGATGAATTGCGACACCTGTCAATGAACGAAAACAATTAAACACACACCCTACGGGGTGCGCAAACCGCTCGAAACTTCTGGAAGACCATGGCAATCTATGGCTATGGATTTCATCACCGGACTAACCGAATCAAACGGTTATGACGCTATATGGGTCGTTATAGACCGACTTACGAAAATGGCGCACTTTATACCATGCAGGACTGATATAATGACACCACAATTCTTCAACCTATTTAAAGACCAGGTCTTTAGACTCCAGGGCCTACCGAAAGGCATTACCTGCAACAGGGGATCCCTCTTCACGTTGGACGTATGGAAAGAAATCACATAACAACTAAGTGTCAGCCAACACTTGAGCACGGCCTTCCACCCACAAACGGACGGCCAGACCATAAGAACAAACGCAATATTAGAACAAGATCTGCGGGCAGACATCAACTATCAGCCGAACGATTGGACAGGGTTCCTATCCACGGCAGAATTCGTATACAACAACAGACAACAAGGAACAATAAAGACCACACTCTTCTTTGCAAACTACGGATACGACCCCTCGTTTGATCTGGCACAATGTCAAGTGCCGCGAAAGATAACGCAAGCAGAGGATATGATAAGGGTACAAGATATATTACGAGACGAAATGACTTTAGCACAAATGAGTCAAAAGGAAAAGAGTGATAAGCACCGGAAACCAGACCCAAGCCTTACGGTCGGCGACAAGGTGTGCTTGATACCACGCAATATCCAGACCACGAGACCCTGAAAGAAGCTAGACTACAAGAAACTTGGACCATTCAAAATAATCGAACGGGTCGGGTCGTGAGCATATAAACTCGCCCTCCCCGCCTCGATGGAACAAACTCATTCAACATTCCACATCAGCCTCCTTGAAGCCTATCAAGAAAACTCTTTTCCCTCGCAAAGAACACTTCCCCCTCCGCCTATTCACATAGACGGAGAAGACGAATACGAACTCGATGAGATAATCGACTCCCGCTTGCACTACGGTAGACTCCAGTACTGTGCTAACGGGACAGATTACCTGCCAGAACACGACCAAGAGTGGTACCCTGCCACCAACTTCAACCATGCACCCGAAGCAATTCAGCAATTTCATGAACATTACCCCAACAAGCCTGGGGTACCAAACCACAATTAAGAAGGAACAAAGCAACGATGAGTGGACGCAGGTGATAGACCTGCCACTCCCCCACCTTACGGAACAACAGTAAGAACACAATCGTGCATCCTTTACAGGATACTTCGACGACGGGTGCCAAGTGCACCAAAGCGACAAATTCAGCTCTGGCTACAGGCTGAGCCAAAGCCGCCGCACCCCGCCAAAGACCAGCCCACTAGGTTCCCCGGAACCCAAAGGGGTGGCATTAGTCGAATACCCAGAATCCGCTTCTGGGACGAAGCGAAGAGAGAGAGGGGGGCAGAAAAAACAGAGGACCCCGACAAACCAAGGACGATCCCTGCAAAACCACAGTGGGAACGAAGAACGAAGCCTGGCCACGACCAAAGCCGACTCCCTGGAAGGCCTTCAGAGGATGGCGACAGACAGTGCGGATTGGGAAGAAGCCCTGAAGATGGAAATCAGGGAACTACGATGGGAAAAGAAAGAGAGGGGGAGAAGGTAGATGGGATTGAAATGAGAGGCAATCGCAGAAAGAGTGAGGGCGGAACTGGCGGCGTGGCAGGTCAGTTCCCTCAGGGAAGAGTTAAGAAAGAAGGAAAGGAGAATCAATAGCATGGAAATGCTCTTACGAGAAACGAAGAGGTGGATGAGCAAGACAGCCCGCCGAATGTTGGAAGCGGCAGGAGACAAAGGCTCGAGCTACCCTGATGGGACTCAGGCTGGTGAGAGAGGTGAGCTAATATCACGATCTGGCTAGAGGAGCGCTAGCCAGGTGATGGCAGCAGGGAAAAGGTTTCCCATATGATGTTGTTTAAACATCAAACAGTTAAGTTATGATTCTTTTACGCACATGACCTTGTTAGCTGGTCATGGGGCTCATTTATGTTTAAATTTTTTTACGCATATGACCTCATTAGCAGGCCATGGGGCTCATTTATATTGAGTGCATTTCGCACATGACGTACAGTTGACATCATGGAAAGAGTCTAGGCTGGCCAGTAAGGCAGACTCGTTTATGTTTCGCACGTGACCTTGTTAGTAGGTCATGTGGTTGGTTTATTTATATTGCATTTGATTTATGTTTTCGCACATGACGTCACTTAGAGGTCATGGGATGTTTTATGTTTGCGCACATGACTCATTAGAGTCAGGTGATGGATTTCACACCTGACCTCGCTTGAGGATCAAGGCAGGGTTAGGGTTGCGGGAAGAGGCCTATATAAAGACTGGGTTTTCGCAAATGGGTTAGCTCTTCATGCAACCATCTACTGTTATTTCCTATCTACTACTTTACGATCTTTACAATACAAAAATCTTTATGCTCCAATCTCATCTGCTAGATGGATCCGCTTTAGAGTCAAGAACCTATCCGCTATGCAGGTCGTGTTCACCAAATCAAAGACCAATACTCTCGGCACTGGTGAGAAACTGATTCTTACGTGAGAATACTAAGATAGGGGCTAGAGACTTGAGGAGCTCTAGGATACAGCGCACCGCAGTTCGGAAGAATCAACCAAGGTCGTTATCTGTCACAAGTAACACGAGTAGTGGGAAACCGTAACAAGATTGCTAATTATGTTCAATTATTGTCTATACAGTGAAGCCAAACTAGAGAAACAGAATCTAATATAGTAGATATTTAACATTAAAAGGATAAAAAGTGTGCAGCAACCAGAGCAAGTGTTTGCAAGTTTTGTATACTTCCAAAAATTAGTTTATTCTTCTTCAGTTATTTTCTGCTTCTTGGTATATTAAATTATAACTTTACTATTATGATATTTTCAGTATTTATTAAGTGACTAAGCAAAAGTCTTAGTGATTTGGCATATTTACACCAAAATTTGTCATTTTGATGGGCTCCTAAATGAACCCCTACACAGAACCAGGGCAGGAAATTTTCCAAGCAGCGGTATCTATATGTAAAGATTACCCTCCAACTTCTTAGAGTCTTTTGATATTTTCCTCTTGGGTTGCAGCTTCTCAAAGAAGGCAGCTTTGTTGTATGATATTGCTGGGACAACCATCTTATAGCAAACCAGTGAGATTGACAACTTTTAAGTGATGGTACAATTTTACAAGTCTGCAGTACCTACATTTGATTGTGGTTATACTTCAAATTAGTTCTGGGATATTGCTATAATAGTATGACTTTAGACTATAAATTTGAAAAAAGAAGAAGGAGCATCTGATGAATTACAAATAATTGGAAAACACAGTTTTCTCCCATTTTTGCTGTGAAATGGAGAAATCACCAAGCCTTTTACTTAGTCACTTTATATAGATTTTCTAATTTTACTTTATAATTTCTTCTTTAATGTTTGATTTTATTATAATATCTATCTTGGAATTATACTGTTTGGCAAATTTACAAGGTAGGGTTTAATATCCTACATAGTACAATAAAAGATTTTGGGGTGTTATAGTTGCTATTGCAGGAAAAATTGTTACACTTTTTGTTAGAAAGTTGGTATAGAGTCTAGTCTTCCAGAACCATAGTCTGAATGAGCTGGATTTGTGTCTATTGTAGTTTTTTTAACTGCTATAATCTTTTTGAGAATGGTATGGTGTGTTGGTAGTAGGGAAGTATCAATAATGGATATGCAGGTATAGTGCATGTAAAGGATAATACGGTATTTAGAATCGGTATGATTTTGTATGTAATTGAGGGGTGGTAGAATTAGTGGTTATTTTTAGATAATCTGGTGAAACTTTCTGGTTTGGGTGGGATGATAAAAGTATGATATGATTCGTGATTGTGTAGTGCAGGTGCTGGGAAGTTGAAAGCGTTTGTCTATAGATATGCATGTGAGTTTTTGAGAATTAGACTGCGTACAGAGCCAGAGGTTAATAGTGATAGAGTATTTACTATCTCATAATATTATAATATGAACATTAAGGCCAATATCTGTTTTGGAATGACATACCATTCTAGTAAGACAAAAGCGGCTATAATACAAAAGTTGCATGCAAAGCCAGTACGGGAGCAGCGGTGGGTTGCGGACACTGCATGAATGGAATTCAAATTAAAGCGACAGCTATCATACCTCCTGAAGAAGTTTAGGAAGCTGATCCCAAATTTTTTGGATTGCCAGACTGGAATAGAAAGGGATGGAATTAACTTGTTTGAGAGTGAAGAACTCAAGCGGGTGTACAAATCATAATATCATAGAAGAATGAGGCCTGGGTAAGTAATTGGTGAATTCTATACCTAGAATTTTACTTTGGTATAATATTCAAGCAATGCTCAACCTTCTACACTTGAAATCCTTTTTGTTACTATTTCATGATTCCACGAAACCTGAAATATCTGCGAGATATCCTTCGAGATAGCTGTGGATCCCATGCGTTGCGAGATCCGACTGGTTCCTGCTTAGCCGGAGAGTAGAGTTGTGTTTTAGGAGTTATGTATGTAGCACAGTCTGTGAGGTCAGAGGGTAGGGTGCTCGGGCGTAGCAGCCGAATGGGAGAGTGTGGATGGCTGGTTACTAAATGTGTATGTTTGGGGATTGAGTCACTGAGGAGGGTTTAAGTTGACCACGGATATGATATAATGAGCGCTTCTGCCCAGTGGTCCCCCCCTCTCTGCCTTTTTTTTTTTTTTGGCGTGAGGAAGTGGATTATTGGGGATTAAGGATTGAGTGGGGGGTTCAATATGCGTTCGGAAATAACCAAAACCGGAATGCAGAGGAAGGGAGAAAAAGGAGAAGGAAAAAGCCGAAAAATCGCAAGCCCGCTGGGAAGCTTCAGTACCTCTTTTACCTGCTATCATGCCACCACAATGTCCCCACGCTAGTAGTTCGGTGGGGGGACCGGCATGATATCATGGCCCGGGGGAGGGAGCAAGAGGCATTGTCCGAGCCATCGGCTCCTCCTGGAAATCTGGAGAAGGAACGTTATCTAACAGAGCTGCCCAAAATCGGCATCGAGAGTGTACGACTCGAGTAGGCAGATCCAGACGTGCGCTGCGTCTGCATCACGGCTCCGCAGCATTCTATCACAAAAACGCGCTTGACGCAATTGCCGTGGGGAAGTACACCCTCTGCGTGAAGATGATGGGTATCAATTCCCGTAAGTCGGAGGGGATGGTTAAGGCGGCTAGGAGGAAAGGCGTCTTCCTATTGGAGGGCATGGTGTACCCCCCCAATTCTTATATATATTGGGTAACTTAGCATGGATTAATGATGCACCACGGCCCGGGCAAGATACTGTAATACCCAGAAAGGACCTTCACTGATTCTTCCACGAGGGAAAGGTAATCGGCGAGGTAATCAGAGAACTCACCGGCCCTTGTCTAAAACTCGGGTGCCCAATCCTTCCGCCAAGCTCGCGATTAAAGAACCTGGTACTGGGCGCCGGGTTCTTCAACCGCCCTCGTAGATATAGGAATATACTCTTAANCGCATCCGGTATATCCGCCAGCGTGATGCTAGCCATTGACGCACCAATTGAATTTCCAGACATGATTGCGATGTCCCACCCACAGTAGGGTATCCAGGCGGTCCTGGACGTGTGCGTCGCTCGCCAAGGCCGAGGATGGCTCTTCCAGGGTGGAGGGGACGAAGGCCGCTGCGGTTCCGCATGGATCCACGGTGCCCTCCCCGAGCGGGTTCCCGAGACGAAAAGCACGGAGAAGAGGGTTTGGAAATGTGGATATGATATGGGGGATTGGAAAGAGAGCCCTATTATGAGGAGGATGAGGTTGCGCTAGGGTTAGCGGCGGGTAGGAAGGAGAATGGGGCTATGGGGCTGAAGGTTTTGGTGGTATAGTGAGGTTGATGAATGAGGTCAGGGGGCAGGGGGGGCGGAGGTGTATCCGCAGGGTGGAAGGGTTTATGATATAAACGTTTTGGAAGGGGCTTTCTTAATGGTGGGGTTAGCTTGCGCGATAGACCGTGGTTTGGTAGTTGACACATGCTTTGTTGCAAGGCTGTTACCGTACTGAGGTTGACGCTCACCCAAATAGCCTCTATCAGATTCTAAAGTCTTGGGTGGGGGTCTAGCGGGATCAACGGGTCCCCTTTCATATAAAGTTAATTGATCGGATTCAAGTCGTAAATAGAATTCCAATTTCATTCACCTCAATTCACGGACCGAATGCCCATTTTTGTAATCTTATGTCCCCCCCCTCCTTTGTCCAAGCCGCCAAGCCCAATTCAAAGAAATAGAATCTCTACTTTAGCCCACTGCCGTATCTTGAGCCCGAAACTTACGTTCTTGAGGGATTATCTATGAACCGAAGGGATAACAGCATGGTATACGATACCAAACGTCTATGGAGAACCCATGTGATATCCACCCCACCCATTTAAATGGAAGAGTCAGTACTCGCCGGGAATAAAAGAGGGGTATTCACAACACTAGTAGAAAGTGCCAGTGCAATCCTATGCAGATATCATACTTCCCCCGGTTCTGGAAGAACAAGCGCAAAGCTAGCCCCCAGCTGCATGAATTTCAACAGCCATTCCATATCTAACCCGCGACACACCCGTCGTCAACCGCGGACATAGAACCGGGCCAAGAAGGGCTTGGTACTTCTTGGCGAGTGATCAACCGTGATCACCCCCGCCAACAAAATAGGAACCCATACCGATACTCATAATTCCGTATGCGGGAGCCCACGGTAAAGCGAGGACGCAACTGGGCCAAAGCGGCTTTGCGGCACTCACTGGATTGCTTGAATTAAAACTTCTACATGCTGAGGATGAGCATTGCGGTGGAGGATTGGAATATCTCATCTCCCGTGAAGGCCACGGGGGTAATACCGGGCAGAATCCTATACCGTATAAATTTGGATGAGAGAGCGGCGTCTCCATGCCTTCAAGGTTCTACTTGGATGGGGGTGGGGGAAGACGCCAGCTAGACGAAATAAGGTTACTAAGAGAGGGAGAGGTGACGGACCGAGACAGCATTTTTCCTATAGGAGTTCCTACGCCGGGATTGAGAGCACTGATAGGGCACAGGTTGGCCCGCCGGGGCACACGCCTTTAGCCAACCTGGTAGGTTGCCATATCGGTTTGTGCATTTTAGGTCTATTTATAGCATGCCCGTTTCGTGGCCCGGGCGAGGGCATTATTGTCAAAATCTGTGTCGCCGAACACAGATTAGAGTAGCGTAGGCAATCGAGGGGAAGAGAAGCAAGTCCACGGTTTGCGGAATAATGACTTTTTGAGACAATCTAGGGAATTCAAAGACACGACGAGTCAATCGGTGATGAGCCTGACACGGCCAGTAACTGCACCACCTGGCTGCTGGCAACATGTGACAGCATCCGAGTCACAGCTAACCGCAGCGGAAACCGCGGGGAGCCTCCGAAAAATACTGTGCTCGAGGATTCCTGCTCGCCAATGCGCTCATGGGGCCGGGGATCTACCGTACAAGCTCGAAAAACTCACTATGCTCCTGGGGATGCAGGTAGGGATGTTGAACGTTTGAGGCAAGCACTAACGAACAGAGGTGAAAGAGATTAGTGTAATATACAGCAGTTGGTGGGCCCCATTCAGAGAAGCAACACTCACAGCGTATTCAGGGGACCAGGGTGGGGATAGGCGGACCGGAGAAGATATATCAGAGTGCTCTGGACACTGCTCTCTAGGATCGTACAGCATGAAGTCGATCAATATCTAAGACCACGCATGAAGACTTGGCCGCATCGCAGGTTTTCGGGTTTACGCGTATCTCACCCAACACGTAGGTCACTGAATGCTCGAACGTATCACGGAGATGCGGCTGTATCCGTACTCGCAGTAGCAAGTATCATACCTTATTTTGCCCATCCCACAGCGGTGCCAAGTCTATGCAAGATATCCCCAATATTAGTATGTGTATATTTACCTCTGCACCATCTCGTCAACCCTCTCATCTCCCTACAGCACTATACCACCTTCCAGCCCACCAGAAACTCCCCGGGCCTTAAAAAACCACTGCGAGCCAAGCCACCGATATGCATATACTGGTATCGGATGACACGCCAAGGCAACGGAATACGGGAGGGGATGTTCCCGCCCGGTAGCGTGAATAAACCACGGACAAGACACTGGTGCTTAGGGCGGCATACAGAGGCGCAGGGCACTCACTCAGAACCACACAAGCAATGCACGACATCTTCATCCATTACACACTTCCTTCCACTCCGTCCCATTTCCATAAACGCCAAGCCACGGTGTAACCTTGAGTAAACAACAGGTGAAATTAAGCATGTTTGAGGATATGATAAACGCACGGCAGTTGTAGTACAAATGTGCGGGAGGGAGCGCCGGGGGGGGAGGGGACGTGGAGATCTGGCCGTGGTGCCCTATCGGCCGACCCGTTGTGCGGAACGCCGTGCGCATCTCCAGCACCGCAGCAATAACCGGTAGCTTACGGTACCGGTACGGGAATGGGTAATATCATTCTTTTTCTTTTTCTTTTCTTTTTTCCCCCCTCCCCCGCTTCCTCCTCATCCGCCATGAGTTAGAACCTTATAGTAGTACCTATGCTCCACCCCCGCAACCTTATCGACGCTACGTGCAGTAAGAGCCCTCATCAACACAATCCACCACCAGATTACAGGTACCAGTGGAAACCACCCGGCCAGTCGACGAACAGATTTTCGATTAGATTTTGGTAGGTTAGGAAGGGGGTTGAGGATACCGGTTAAGGAGATACTATTGTAGACTATAGTATAGTCGTGACAGGATGGTGGCCGGACACTAGCGGGGGTATTTATTCACTGCGGGTTTATGAGTCCGGCATGATAATAACAAGTATCACATCAATAAAACCTTACCTCATAAGTTACCCGGTTCTTGTACCCTCTTTTCAAAGTACGAGGCATAGAATAGCCCCCTAAATGTAGCCCAATTGCTCTCTTCTTCCGCAGTTCTATATCTCCTCCCATCATTGTTTCCGGCAGGCGTTATATCATCAGCGTGGGAGATGGGCCATGATTCTGTCGAAACCAAGCCAAACCGCAAAGCCAATTCCGACATCGTCCGGGTGCTATCTCGTACCGGTGTATCCATAATAGAGGGCGAGGCAGATACCAGTACCATGTCAGGGAAACTCTAATCCTTCCCGAGGGA
>PYWC01000021.1:132634-171168 GCA_003182015.1 Tuber magnatum | reverse complement strand
TCCTCGATCAATTTCTCCAATTCCTCTCTATTTCTCTGTTTCTCCACCCTCTCTTCCCATCCCTTCCATTTTTCCATTATCTTCAATTCTGCCTCGAACCTTTCCCAATCTACTCTTCCTTTCTTTTCTTCTTCCTTCTCCACCCTCTATCCGCATACCCTCACCTCTATCTCTATCGGCTTATGATCTAACCCTATTATCTCTTCTCTTACTTTTCCTTCTACCTACAACGCCCCTCCCCATACCCCTATATCTAGCGTATTGCTCCTTTCTCCCTCCTTCGAATTGATTCTCGTTATTTCCCCCCTTGGTGTACCCAGCATATATCCCATCCCATCCATCCATTCCACTACCTTTTTTCCCCCATCATTTTCCTTTGCTCCATCTCTTCCCCATCTTTCATGTATTGCTTTCGCATCTCCCATCACTACCACATTGCCCTCTCTTTCCACCTATTGGTACCCTCCATGTTTTTCCGCCTCCACATACATATTCCATATTTCCACCCTTCTTGTGTCTCCTACATCCAACTCAATTCCAATCTTGTCCTGTCTCCTCTCTAAAATCCTACTTTTCTCTTCCCATATCCTGCTCAGGTATATCGCCACCACACTTCCTTTCTCTTTTCTGATTCCTCCCCCATTCCTGCAATCGTTTCATATCCCTCCAACCCATACACTTCCTCCTTTCCTATTGTCGCCACTTCTTGTACCAAAATCACGTCCATCTCCTTGCATTCCGTTCCCAACAAGAATAACCTATCTCTTGCTCCTCTCACATTTCCTGACACCACTCACACCCCCTCTCCTCATTCTTCTCCTTTCGCCATCTAATCCAATCTCCTTAATCTTGCCATTTCTGCCTTCACTGCCGGGCAATTATTCTCTCTCGCTTCCCTCACTGTGTGTGGTTCCTTGCACATCGCACATCTCCTGTAGTGTATACATTCTGCTCTCTGTATCTTGCATCTATCACACCTGTGTTGCCAACTCGTGTGTCCCCTTACCACACAAATACCACATACTCCCTCCTTTTCTCCACAATTCCACCAGCTATGTCCTACCACTGCACATTTCGTGCACCATTGTATCTCCCTCTGATCTACAAATCTCTTCACTTCCCTCTTTGTTCCTTGCCAAGTTATTCCCTTTTCCAACATCTCCTGTCTTTCGCTTTCCTGTGCCACATGAAATACCACTCCCACCATCCTTATTCCCATGCCTCTCACTCTCTCCAGTGTGCATAACCATGTAACCTCCTTCATCAATCTGGTATCGTTCTCCCGCTCTATCCCCTCTCTCACCTCCTTTAGTTTCCCTCCCCGTTAGTAACATCAATTCCCGGTAATACCAGCTCCGCCTACTGGTCCACCCTCTTTGTTTCCTTCACTTTCCCTCTCATAACCTTCTCCCATCCCTCCGTTCCTACTTCTTCTAGCTTCCTCAAATCCTCCTTTTCCCTCACTATAATCTTTAACCTCAAAACTCTTTTTTCCACCTTCTCAATTGTTCCCTCTTCCAGTTCCAATTCCTCCTCCAAGTCCTTCATTCCACATTCTCCCTCCATATCCTTCTGCGAATCCATTACCACTTCAAAGCAATTTCCCATTCTTTTCTCCCTTTCCATTCTCATCGTCTTTTCTCTCTCTCTCTGTCTCTCCTTTCGCTCCTCCCTCATCCTTTTTTTCCTCCTTTCCCTCTTCTCTTCCTTCCTTCAGTACTTCCCCATATGTTCTTCCTCCTTCCACCGGTACTACCTTATCCAACCCTTTACCCTTTTCCTTTCCTGTTCCTTTTACCAACTCTTCCAGCCCTCCTAGTCCTCCCGTCCTGCTCCGCACCTCCAGATCCATCTTGTATGCTCTCGCTTCCACTTCCCCTATCCCAAACATATCTCTTATTTTTCCAACTGTTTTCCTCCAGTTTCCAAAATCCTTCCTGATTTTGTATGCCTGTCCTGCCGTTAGCGCTCCTTTGATTCCTCTCCCCTCTATTTCCTCCTTTCTCTTTTTCCTCTCCTCCCTTTTCTTTCCCCATTTTTCCTTCTCATCTTTTCTCTTCCACGCCTCTATTCCCCAACATTCCTCTTTTGAATTCCCCTCTTCCCTTTTTTGCCTTTTCCCTCCTTCCCCTGCATGCTTGCTATCTCCTATCCCTGTATTTTCCGTGTTTTTCCCCTCCCCCAGTTCCATTGCTTCATCCTTTTTTTCCCCACTAATCCCCTCTCTTGTATTTCCCACACCTCTTTTCTCCTCCAATCCCTTTTTCCCCTCCCTCTTCTTTTTTTCCAGGTCTTTCCCCCTCCCCTCCTTTTAACCTTCTCCCCATCAACATTGTCCAGGTAAGCACCTACCNTTCCCCCTTTCACTTTGATCCACTCTCTCCCCTTTCTCTTTCCCAGTTTCACTTTCACCTCCCTTTCTCTTAGAAAAGAGCTAACCCACTTCCTCAAGTATCTTTCCATGCCCAATCCTTCCAGTCTCTCCTCCATCTTCTCCACCCCTACATTCTCATACCCCTCTTTCACATCCATACACAGCAATAACCCCTCCTTTCCTTCCTTTTCCCACTATCTATACAGCTCTCCCACCAAGTCCATACTGCTCCTCCCTCTCCTCGCCCAAATTGTTGCTCTCCCATATCTCTTTTCCCTTATTTTTCCAGCCTTCTACCCACTATCCTTTCCAACACCTTCCCCCATACATCCAGCAAATTTATCATCCTGTAACTCTCCGGTTTTCCATAATCCTCCTTTCTCAGTTTCCTCATCACTACCCCTAGTGCTCTCCTAAACTGTTTCCGCATGTACCCTATCTCCAAACTCCATTTCAACACCCCTGTTATCACCTTTCTTCCTTTCCCTTTCTTCCAAATTTCCTTCCATACTTTCCCCCCTATTTCATCCTCTCCTGCCGCTTTTCTATTCCCCTGTTTCTTGCGACACTCTTCCAACTCCTCTTCCTCTAGTTCCACGCTTTCCCAAAACCCTTCTCATTCCTGCTCTCTTACCTCCCCCTTCCCCAAACCCCTTATTATTTCTCTTCCCTTTTCCTCCTCTCCTACCACCCTCTTTCCCTCTTCCCCCTCAATTTCCGGCAAATTCTGCACGAAGTCCCTTTCCCCTTTTACCCATTTGAAACCATCATTCACCCCCATTTCCCCCAAAAACCTTTCCCAATAATCTCCCTGCACCGCCTTTATCTTTCTTCCCAACTCTCTTTTTCCTCTCCTTACCTCTTCCTCCCTTTCCTTTCCCCCCTTTGTCCTCCATTCCTTCAGTCTCTCCTTTCCTCTTCTGTATTCCTCCTCTATTTCTTCGTTCCCCCATTTCTTGTTTTTCCATTTCCACTTTCTCCTCTCCCTGCATTCTTCAATCTTCCCTTTAACCCATCCTTCCACCTCCTCGATCAATTTCTCCAATTCCTCTCTATTTCTCTGTTTCTCCACCCTCTCTTCCCATCCCTTCCATTTTTCCATTATCTTCAANCATGAGACATTTCTAATACACGGCGCACAGACAAATAACCGTTGTCTCATGTTCGGATACCTCTTGCCTGTAACCTGTATTACGGGCGGCACTGGAAGTGGATCGGTGGCAACTGGTAACTGGTGCGAGGAAGATGCGGTACCGGTAACGTAAGGTAAGGTACTGTACTGTACCGGCGGCTTGGCTAGCTATCGGCAGGTGGAGAACTGCTGGAATGTTTGGCTAATACTGTAGCACATCGGTATATAATAATACTCCGAACGGTATACTTCCAAGAAATCAAAAGCCAGACCCAGAATGCTCCAATGAAGGTTAAGGTAGAAATAACCACCCATTCACTTTTTTTTTGCCGGAACCTTTTTTTCGACGCCAACTGCCGTTGTGAAGAAGAGAAGAAGAAAAAAACCCCGACATTCCAACTTTTGTCTATCCTTTCAATTCCATCTCATCCATCCCATGTGAATAGAGGAGTGGAAAAAAAAAACGTGAGCAAGAAACTTGTTTCACCTGCCTAGGGATGCTACTGGTGCTCGAGTTACCTAAGCTGCTCATGTAGCATAAGACGCGATATCATAGGAAAATGACAAGGAGGTGGGATGTTAATACAGGTATCATACAATAAATGGAAGGAAAATAAAGCAAAAAACAAAGAAACGGGAAATATTGAAGGACATAATGGGAAACAAGATAGTAAATAGCCATCCCCCAGAATCATGGTCCCGACAAAGTAGCGCACCTCACCACCCTTTGTCCCGCCGACTCCTCATCCCGCACGGGCGTCGAGGGCCTGGACTTCTTGATAACAAACGACAAATGCGGTAGCAGGCCCTTCTTCGGGCACTGCGTCTCGGCAATCAACTCGTCCACCTCCTCCCTGAGCAGGTTCATCTCGTAGACCAGATCCGTGAGCCTGCCCAAGTCGGCGAAATTCCTCCTGCCGGGGCACGACGGATCGCCGTCGGCGATCTTGGCGGAGAGATGTGTCTGGTACTCATCGAGCACGTAGGTCGACAGCGACTCGTTCCTGGGCATGAACAAGCGCGCACTGAGCGTGTGCGAGATGACGAGTAGGTCGTTGCACAGGGAGGCTAGGAGTTTCAGTCTCAGCTTTTCACCTCCTCCTCCACTCGCTTTAGACATGGCGGGCTCTGCCGGGTTCTCGCCGACGATGAGGACCATTGCATCCACGACCTTCTCCTGTATGCGCTCGAAGCGCTCGTACGGCCAGTGACCTGCCAGGGAGATTTCGTACCTCGTTGCTGGGAGGATGACCTTTGCAAAGTTGACTCGACCCCGGGCCTTCTTAGCCATGTCGTCGAAGCGCTCCTTCAACATGGGGAATTCGCCACTGGCCTCGATGGCGAAGACTAGGTGGTGCAGCCAGTCAAGGGAGTGTGACAGCGTCTTCGCCAGCGCGCTGCGGGAGCGGAAGGGGAAGAGGGTTAGGTGCACGGATATTGCTATCGCCGCACCCACCGGCAGCGTCAGGATTCTGCGGGCGAAGGCGGAGATGGTCTCCTGGTCCTGGAATATGGTCGCGACGCCTAGGATTATGTTGTATGCTAATGCAAGCACTGTTCCGGCTCTGGAGAACTTGGGGTGCTGCACGAGGAGGCCGACTCCAAGGCCTACGAGGGATGTGAAGGCTATGGAGACGTATATCACACCTTGCCCCATCTCTATTACCAGGAAGGCTGCCAATCCGCCCATTATTGCGCCCGCCAGCTTCATCCCTGCGGTGCGGAAGGTCATGCCCCGCGTCGTCTCCATCACCACCATGGCGGAAATGAGTGCCCACTGCACTCGCAGGCTCTCGAACCACGCGTGCCAGTCGGATATGTACGCTGGAAGCGAGATAAGGCCCATGACTACGGCGAACTTGGTGCCGTACTTGATGTGCCGAGAGCTGCGGAATGCAAGGAGTTTATCGGCGAGATAGATCCGGAAACGATCCAGTGCGGATGTCGATTCGAGTAGCAGGACTAATCCATGGTTCCCTTCGCTCACCGCATGCCGGGTGGAGTCGTCCTCCTCGATCGATTCCTCTGCTGAACGTGCACCGTTAGTTTAGATCATGGACGTTCCAGGCACTCCGGTGGAGGGGAAGCTTACCAGTATAGAGTTTCCTAGGTAGGACGAGAGAAATTCTCCGTTTCTCAATGCAGCCAATTATCCGTGCGGTATCCTTAACGGCTTCCAGCATATCCAGGAGCACAGCGTTTACTTGGTCCATGAATGCTGCGCCCTCCAGCTCATGGGGTCCCGATATCGTCCGTAGCTCGGCCTCGGCAGCAAGTTTCTCGCGGACTTCATCGATCTTGCTGGCGAACTTTTCGTGCTCGATCATGGATACCATCTCTTTGCCGTGGTAGAGCTCCTCGATACGAAGAGTCATGTCGCGGAAGAGCTCGGAAGCGCTAGCAAAGGCCAGCTCAAATGCCAGTTTGGAGTTCATGGGATTTGGCTCAGCCCCCTCACGAGAAGTCACGGCAGAAATGCCCAACTCTTTATCCGCGAGATCCTCGAAGCGGAAGTGGATACGAGTGTAAAGTCTGTGTCTCCTCCGCATTGCGGAATTGAAGGCCCTGGCCAGGGATAGCATCCGAGCGATTGATGCATTTAATGGGACAAACACCACTGAGTCGACCCTCGTGAGCGACAACTCGTAGTTCGCCTCCTCGAGAGCAGCAGAGATTTTGACGTGTGATTCCTTGAAAGCGGTAATATCAGCCTCCTGGCCGAAGCTGAACTTCATGATATGCTGCAGGGACTGCATCACGTTCTGAGCTTCCCGCAAGCCTGTAAGGACGTTGTCGCGGAGCATGGACGAGTGATCCTCCGGCCAGAAGAGGAAGGAAACAACGAGAGAGACACAAGCGCCGAACACCATCACGAAGAAGAAGTTGTGGAAGCAAGCATTGAAGTCGTTAATGCCGCGAATGAGAGTGAACATGTTGACCACCATAGTGAAGATAGTAGCGAGATATGCCCGGGGATATTTAGACCGAACATATCCACAGCCTATCGCCAGGAATACAAAGGCACTCCAGAGGAAGGAGCGACGGCCAACGCCTATAGTGTTTGCGTTTGTGGACTGGATCAAGCGGCCCAATAGAAGAGCGAGATTCGCATATCCAAGCCCACACATAACACCAAATAGGCCTACGCCCGTGGATGCTAACTGGCCTCCAACTGTCTTGAGCGGGAAAAGATAGATTGCCTGTGTATATATTGATGCGCTTAGTAAAATAATGATGATCATTGACCCCAGGAATTCAGGAAAACTGACGACAGTGCCCAGCAAGAATGGATTCGTCCCGTGAAAATTGGCAAAGCGTGGGGGCAGTGTAAATGCAACGGCCATTGTCAATGATAGCGAAACCTTCATAGCATGCTTGTGACGTCTCGACGGGTCGAGAAGACGCTTGCACAGTCCTTGAAGCACCTGGTAGACGTTGCAAAGATAGGGTTTGGATCCCAAAGCCGAGGGCTCTACGACTGACTTTGGCATTATGCAATAGAATATAGTAGGCTATTGTAACCTATTAGTATATTCCCCGAGATAACATATGAATAGAGCCAACGGTCACCTCAAAAAGGAAAATTCTCGAAACAGCTGTAAATCACACCCACAGGCCGTACGCAAGAAATTCCCAAAGGGGAAGAGGGAAAGAAAGGACAGGAGTAAGTGGTTTTATAAATCGCCGTCGGCCGATACTCAGTAAGAGTGGAAATGTTGAAAAGAGAGTAGCAGTAGGAATGACCCGGGAACAAACAAGACTGAAGCTGGCGGGGGGGGGGCTAGACTTCTGATATACTTGCACCCAAACCAAGCCACGGTGCAACGGGCCTCGGATTCTGGTGTACTTTTGGGTTGATATGCGCCATAACTTAATTGCGCTCAAGTATAATTTCATTTGACTTATACCAAGACAGTGGTGCGTTCTCCGAACGAATTATCTTAGGGGGTAAGACGTCTGATTGATAGATAGGATGGTATCAAACACGTGCCAGTACCGTACTGCCAGTACCGTAAGAACTCGAATAATTGGACCTTGTCTCATGTCGTTGGGCTTTCCTCTCTCAGTAAGGTCGGGAAATTTTTGTTTTTTTTTTCGCTGTGTTTTCGCTGTGTTTTTTGCCCCTTTTCCATACAAGGAAATTTCGGACTACATGAAACCAGGTCCAATTATTCGAGTTCTTACGGTAAGTGAGAGCAGAAGGCTCAAGGACCCATAGCCGCACAGCTAGCTTATAGCGGTCTGTCAATGCAAGACAAATCCTGCACTCAAATAACGCCTACAACAGCAGCAGCGTTTGCACCCGAAGTTCCTCGTGTCAGGATAATCCCGTCACCTTTCGGCCATACCGCATGAGTTAAGTCTTAATAAGAGTCTTGGTTCCCTTGATTCAGGTTTTTTTTTTATCAAGAGAGAGAAGGTAAGGAAGAGGGTGTTCGTTCATCTGGTTTGTCCGTGTTGGAAGGAACCCCCGGACCCTCCGTTGCATCCGTGCCCAGAAACGTAAAGTGCCGTGACGCCGCCTTGCGAGTACAGTATCGGCACAGCACTTCATTGATTGCCGTAAAGTCTCGGCGGATTGAAGTCGCGCACGTTTCGGCGGTGACGATGGGCACTGTACCGGCACAACCCCGATAATTCACCCACGTCGATCATACAGGGCATTATAAGACGGAACTCTAGGCTATTGTATGCCTTGGTTCACTGGTATTGCTGAGGAAAACAAACTTGTTTCCACCTGAGAGGAAATGGCGACAAAAAGGAGATGAAGGCACACGCTCAACCTATCGTGTTGAACATTGATGCGGTACCATAGCCCTTCCCCAAGGATTAGCTACGTTGGGTACGGGCGGCACGGGAAAGGGAGCATTGTAGGTGTGTGTGATTGTCAGGAACTTCCATCGGGAGTATCTAGCGCTGCATGCACTGGTCAGATAGTCCGAGATGTTAGGGAAGGTTAGGTGGCCAGGGAATTGCCGGTGTTTGACATGACTGAGGTGCAGTGAAAAAGGTTTTCGCCGCTAGTGCTAGTGGAACGGGGAAGGGTCCGCCTTGGGGCGTCTAGGGCCTGTAGTGTTGTCTTTGTGAGTCATGTACCTTATTCATGCCCATTTCCTCCACTCGAGTATCATCGCAAAGAACTATTGTCACTGTCGTTCACTTTTCTCCCTACCTTCACGACCGCTGTTGTACAAAAGAATCCCCACTCTCTTTATCTTCCTCTGCGTACCGCGGGACCATCCGCGGCGGTTGCCTTTCGGTATCGTCTTGATTCTGTGTGGAAAACATCGAACATTGGCTAGTGAAATTGGTGGTTGCAGATAGAATGCAGGAACGGTCAGAAGAGTGCATCCGTCCCATTTTCCCGGCTTGGGACTCTCTCTCTCTCTCTCTCTCTCTCTCTCTCTCTCTCTTTATTTTTTTAGCCATCCAACTGCAGTCCCATCCTTGCGCGCTGCATTGTGGGAGTGCTGTACTAGTACTGTACTGTACAGTACAGTACGGCAGACGGCACTGGACCTCGCCCTTGCTCTGCTCCGCCCTACCCGGCAATCTCTTGCGGGCGCCCGAGTATGATAACTTAACTCATAATACAGTACTTACTGACCCGGGCAGGGAAGTCACAGCAACTGGGCCTGCGGCTACAGGAAAGACTATAAAGGTGTCACTGTAACCATGTACGGTAAGCGAGCTCATTACAGATGTGATACCGTATCCCCGCTTGGCACTTTGGCACGTTGCAGACTGAGACTGGTACGCCTACCGTCCCGTTATTCTCGCTGGGCACTTTCGGGAGATGACCGGGTCGTGTTTGGCGTACTGGAAGAAATGGCATTTCCCCGACTTTTATGGCGTTTTTCTTTCCGTGAAATATAAACAAACGGAGGCGTGTTTGGCGCTCGCATTAAAGTGGCGTTTTTTTTTTGTATGGTGGCGCGCGCCGGACGGGGCCTTAACCTTCTCCCCGCAGCGCATTTGCTAACAACATCCAATGTCCCCCCCATCGGGGGTTCGAGTTAGGCTATTATAGCTAATTTGTCATATAGCCCCGTGTTTTCACGATACAGAGCGATGCGGTACACCTTTGTCCTCTTTTTAGGTGCAGTATGATGCGCAACTGGGGGGCGGGCAGGTGACGCGGGGGAGTCGGACTGCCGTATTATGTTTCCCCCGTTGCGCAGGCATGGCGTAGTACTATAGCTATTGGAACCGTACTGGCATCGTGAGTACTGTTCATACTCGTGGTGGGGACAAGGCACAGGCCTACCGGGACTTTTGTTGCCTCACATCCCGTTACGGTGTGTCGGGATCAACTCGACCCGGATGATCCTGTGAGCCATAAGCGGGAGCCATACAATCTTTCTGCTTCTTCTTCCGGAACACAGGTAGAGGTCTACCGGCACCGGTAGGTTAAGCATGCGGGTACCTGACGCAGAGACACTCACTCTCGGAACAGCTTCGAGTTTACCCGGGCGCCCAGGGCTACCGTAGGATTTCCCCCCTATCCTACTTCATCCGCGTACTCGAGCACCCCCGCGGGGCTTGGGCAGGACTTCGAATCTGAAATCTGGAAATCCGTGACGTGGATCTTGGGACTTTGGCGGAAGCGGCTTGTCCTCTTCCTGGTCTGGCTTGACTTATCTAAACATCAATCTTACGCTTGGACTATGCCCTCCGATCCAGATATCACCAAAACAAAACAACTCACGGGTAAGGTGTCATATGGGGGATGTGGGACAGAAGAGCCCAATCGTTCCCTACAGGCTAAAACCAACTTACTCAATCCATTGCTAAGCTTTACAATCAGACCCAACACTACCGTAATCAAACATTCCATTAGCAACCCCCCTACTCTCCGCTTACCGACACCATAAAAAAAATCTAACGCTCGTGCAAAGTCCCAAGATCCATCCGTATGTACGAGGGTAATGTAGCCGCAGCTTACGTGAAAATAAGCTCGTTCAGGAAATTATCTGCGGGGCGATCAATCGACATGCATCTGATCCCGCACCCTGAGCGAATGCGCTCGGAATATCCAGAGAACGATCCCAGAGACCCAGATCTACGGGGGGGGGGCAGTTATCTGAGATACACCGGCACAACACTTGTAAAGTTAATGCCTATAGGATATAGATTGGGGGAGGGGATTGCCGTTTGTTCCTAAACGCACCCACCATCTGTTCCAGCTCACTCCGTGACTTGCAGGAGGGACATTTTGCGATCCCTTCCCTCGCTTCTCACCAATAAGAAATATCCAGGCAGCAGACCTCGCTCCTTCAAGGTTCTCCTCACCCCGATATAGCTCTGATTGTTGTTGTAGCAGATAATTCGAAACGGGTCAAGGGATGGTGGAGGGATAGCGAATTATACGAGGGAGGGTAGGGCTAGTATTACTGTCATAGAATTGTGGCCAAGCGGAATAAAGCCTATGGGAGAAACGGTTTCTGAGAAAAGGCTCTCACGACCTTAGATGTATCGCCACATCCTAGAGGTGCTTCTAAAGAAATAGAGAAAATCCGGGCGGCAAAAGGAAAGTCTTTTCTCCCTAATTGGTTCCTCCCGAATTGCTCCTGGTAAAGTTTCTCGATCATCTCCCAGTCTCCACCGAAGAACAAATTCTACCCGAGGGTTCATAATATTAGTCCCCTATCTTTACAATTTTTCAAATATCCCTTACCTGTAATCTCTCATGCGCTACGTCCCAAAAGATTCTGTTTGTGAGAGAATAAGTCTCAAACTTCCGTGAAACCTCCGCCTCCCCTAGCAAGAAGTCAATCTACCGTACCCCGGGTCAAGAACTTTGCACATCTGGCGTAACCTAGCCGTTGTACCACCACCCCCCGTACCGTGTACCACAACCGAATCTGGCAGCTCTGGATCGACGTTACCTAAACCCACACCCACCATACGAACGAAACACAAAAAGAAACAGAATGCTACAATAAACTCAGTTCCCCCCCGGTGAGGGGGATGGGTGAATGGAGCGTCATACGAGAACCCTCCTCTAACCGGTAACCAAGCTATCGTGCCTCCGGTCGGTACGATACCAGAGATCTCAAGGACCAGCCAAAGTAAACTCGGTTCCGGCCGCCGCGTCTCAGATCGCTATGCGGTTGTTGGAATTTTAGAATCGGAAAACCGAAAGCGGCATCGGTTGCACTGGAAGGGTGAGTCAGCAGCGGAAAAAAAAATATCTCCGGGCGGATCTACCTCCCCTCACCTTTCCCTGGTTTGGGCGGGGAGGGGGGGGGGAGTCTGGAGCTATGTTCCCAGTGAAGTGTTGTGAAGGACTGATTGATTAGTGAGGAATTGGTCATTTGTAGGCTGCAGCGCAGCTAGTGTCATGGATGATCACTCGACGTTTATCCGCCGTATGATATGATAAAGTACGGGTGCAAAAGTACTCGTCCGGCAACGCAACGGCAACCCTACGATCACTACAAATTTACTACCTATTCAACCACAACTGCTTAGAATAAACTGAAAATGTGTATAGACATGCAATAAATATAAGGAAAGCTATATATACAATTATAAAGCAAAAAAAATCAATATTTTGTATACCATCCCCTTGCATCTAAGACAGCAGCCACTCTATTAGGTAGAGACTCCCACAACTTTTCCAGAAATTCACCTTCAATATTCTGAGCCCAAACCTGATTGAGGGCTTCTGCTTGATGTTTTCTAACAGTCTCTGGACCCCCCTTGGTCTTGTGAATGTTGGGAAAGCGCTGGTGTAGCTTTTCCTTCACCCTCTTCCAACAGTGCTCAATTGGATTGAGGTCTGGGGAATTGGGTGGCCATTCCATAACCTGTATATTGTTTTCAGCAAACCAAGCCATAGTATCTCTTCCAGTATGTATCTTTGCACCATCCTGCTGAAAGATAGGATCCCCAACTGTATCCTCCACCTTCTGCCAGACATCAACTAAGCTATCCTCCAAAACTCCAATATATACAAATCTATCCACACTCTTCTCAAAAAGAGTAATCAGAGAACCCTTGTTTCTACCCCAAATACAAGCCCAAACCATCAGCTTCACCCCTGGCCCCTTGGTAACCCCATGAATACAGTCTTTGTGCTACTTTTCCTCAGGTGTTCTGAATACCCAAATACTCTTAGGATCTTTAGACTTTTCAACCATGCATTCATCACTAAAGATGACCCCTTCAAAGTCTTCCTTTGTCCAATCCTTATACTTCATTGCCCAAGCCAACTTCTTAATAGCATGCTCATTCTTTAGGAGGGCTCTTTTCCTAGCCCTCTATTTCTTTATGTTCACAGATGCCAAAGCTCTCTTGACTGTATAAAGGGAAGCATGGGGTGCAATATCATTGCACAATTCTGATAAAGTCTGGTAGCATGCCTCCTTAGACTCTCTGACTAGGCGGCAACAAGTTCTGGTAGTGATAATTTTTGGTCTTCCAGGTTTTGGGAGAGTGTTTGCATCACCTCTCTTTTGGAAATAGTTATGGAAACTTTGGACTGTACTCTTAGGATGGTGTAAGAGCTCTCCAATTTCTGAAAAAGAGATTTTTTTTCCCCTCAGATCAACAATTTGCCCTTTCTCAAACTCAGTAAGGTAGCCTGTCTTCTGGGGAGGCATTGTGGTTGAGGGGTGGTTGATCGTCAAGATGGGGTTTTTTTGAGGTGTCGCTCGGTAACCACCGATTAGACAAATACTTTTGCCCTAGTCCTTTATATCTTTGGTTTAGTCTCTCTTTGTCCCTAAGCTCCTTTTACTTTTTTGGGGGGAAGGGCATTTTTTTTTTTCTCTCTTCCTATTCTTCCCTTGGTTCCCGACTTGAACTTCCCGGCCATATCTCGTTCCGTGTGATACTGTTTGTGTAGTATCGTAATAATATGATGATATACACAATAAGCGATCATGTGGGGCACCCTAAATGCCCAGAGGATTAAATTGATTACTCGATAACCTGTCCGAGTGGAGTCCGTAATCCAACTCGTAGGTATATATAGTCCAATACTCGACGGTTGGACTAGAGAAGGATTGCTTAACCCCCCCCCCTCCTCCATCGTCGTAGTCATCACCAGGGTTAGCATAGCGTATAGTTACACCACATCCACGTAACCCTCATATTATTATATATATCCACAATTGCGCCACTAGTGCTAGCGATGGAAGATGGAACAAAGCTTTCTTTGGCAGCGGTATCTGGAGTCCTCGCCGTTCTGCTCCCGTCACTTGCGGATTGCGCTAGCGTTCCTGGTGCTTTTTCGGCCTTGAGTTTTGTATTCCTTTTTCCCTATTCCTTTCTGTCGTTTGGGCTCGGCTTGCTGTGTCTGGTCGATTCTTCCACCGCTACTTAGTTGCTCGTAGGGACGAGCGCGTTTTGTCCGAGATGGCGGCGTTACCTACGCCTCTGCAGCCCGGTGGACTTTTCTGTGCTATGTTCGGTTTTTTCGATCGTGCGTAGCGGGTGGCTCACTTGGTGTTTACGTAAATGTTCTCAGTGTTACTGTATTGTGTTTCCGAATGGAACCGGGCCCAACTGGTGTGGTGTTTGGCCGATTGGGGGGAGCATCTATGGTCATTGTTTCCTCCAGGTCTTGGGGGGAGGGGAGGGGTCAGTGCCAGGTGGGTAATGGGATATGAAGGTGGGCTCCTTTTTTTCTGCGTGGCTATGAAGTGAGAATCCTGGGTTGATAAATGGAAAGTCATATATATTCGTGTGTCTAGCTCACTAAGACGCCATGGGTAGAATGCATCTTGTTTTTGGCTTTATTTGAGATATATCAAGGGGGTAGGGGTAAGGAAAGGTGCATGCTAGAGGAAACGCCTTATTTGTGCATGAGATAGGGGAACTGTAGTTTATTTCCCTGGTCTCTCGGAGCGCTCCTCCTCCACCGGGATCGGAGACCACTTGGCGTCTCCCCAACGATCACTCGTCAACCCACTACTCCCCGGGTGGACCCACCCTCTTTCCAGCTGCCGCTCATAACTCACCATCCGCAATCTCTCACTCTCTGCGGGCGTAAGACATAACTGCTCGACCCGTTAGCCTTTGAGCAGCTCAAATTACGCCATTTTCCCCAAAGAGTCACATACATATATCTCAACAGCGAGGTAGTGAATCAGCCCGGCTACCCATATAGACGTGCCAAACGTCACTCTGAATGCGGCGCTTGCGTTTTCTTCTTCAGCATTGTCCCCGCCTATGGCTGCGCGAATGGGGACGAGCGTGTCCGGGCCTGACTTGCACGTTGGGTAGTCCATATCAAACCGGGTGGAATTGGACACAATCGCGGATAATTCATCGCACGTATGCAACTTTATAAACGTTAGTTGGTTGGGGAAAAGAGGAACGGACAAGTCGGCCGGGGAATTACAGCGTAATAGGATCCCACGGCGCTGATTGAAACAGCACTAATTATCATTATGACCCTCGCAGTGATTATAGAACCCATCTAAGATCCTGGTTAGCGACGAATACGGCGTTAACTGTCAAACCTACGTAGACCATTGTCCGTAGCATCCATGCCCTGTGTTGCTCAATTTGCAGTCTCTTGATGTTGTAATATGCCAAAGAACTCGCCGTCAGCGACAAGAAAGAGAGTGCAAACACTCCTGCTTGTGTTTCCACTGTCCCGCCAAATGACCTGCGAGCGATGGCCAAAGCCCCCCCAGTGGAAACCCATAAAAGGATAAGGAATATATAGCCGTCTATCCGGTGAAGCAGAAGCGCTTTCTAATTTCTGTTAGTATAAAGGCTTATTGTGGGCTGTGATATTTGAAGACAAGTAGCATACCCTGCGGATTACGGGAAGGAATTGGAATACACCGATAATACCGCATGCTATTGTTTTGGTCAGCCCGGAAAAGTTTAGCCACGGTAAAAACTCGAATGGAAGATAATTGTGCGGACATGGTGGTTGGCTCTCCTAGTCGGATGCTGCACACAATAATTTTTGTTTTGTCCGGACCGAGGGAGTTGAACGTACGCAGGATACAGGCTAGATGGATCTTCAAACCGATATTATAAAGGTCTTGACTGAACCAATACCATTCCCCAGGCGCAAGGTCGCTCTCAAGAACCGCATCTGAGAGGTATTGGAGGCGAGCTGCGGAAAACCCTACCACGATGCCTCCGAAAATCACCCCTATCCATTATCAGCTCTGGAAGCAGGACTCTCCCTAGAAGAAAGAAATGCTTACATAATGGAAGATTGTACCCCTTCGCGAACCCAAGAGCGGTGACAACTCTCTGATACATAGAGGGCCTGCTAGACATCTTGCCAGACTTATCCCTAATGAAACTCTCAGTGGTCAAAAATGTATGCCTAAGTTGCGAGATAGAAAGAAGCGCACGCAGCTCCAGAGAATCTTCGGGGAGAGCCTGATATCATATATAATAATTTCTTCCCACAAGAGCCCTAAGGTTTAAGGTTGAAAGCAACCTATCGCGGGCCTGGCCAACGTCACAGCACAAGGGCCGCCTCACCAGCAACCCCGGGAGGCATTGTGATCACCCACAAATTCCTATTTATACCAATGGTAGAGAACGGTGTACGACATGTGTCTCACCGCACGTCATGGTCGCGATATAATTCGTCGGCAAGCCGACGACGGCGTAAATATTCTGCCGTTCGCTACGCAGGGACCGTTGTACGGCTTCCGCAGGAGGATCCGCAAGGCACAGCGCAGCGATATACCACGCTCCTCGTATCAAGCGGTCACTCCATTTACGTGGATGTAGAGAATGTCTACCTGTCGTATATGGCTGCCTTGCACTATGCTGTGGATTGGGATATCCCTTGGGCGGTCTGAAACCATCAAAAATGGTTCCAGCCAGGCTATTCCGAGTAGGGACGGCGCCTTTCCAGATAGAGTGAAACAATGTGGTTACACCACAACCTCAACTCTCGCTTCAGACCTTAAGCAACATTCACGATGCCTACCTCAAGACGAGTACGAGTGCCTCTTAGTTCCTGTTCTGTCAATTCCTGTTATCCAAAGAAGGCAGATGAATGAGCAAACCCCAGAAAGCCAAGAAAGCAGGCTAGCAAGCCTTCCGCACCAGCAGTGGCAGCTGGGAACCCGAAGGGAAAGGAAGCTGTTGTCAACTCTCCTTATATCCCACTTGGCCCTCGCATAGACCATGAGGGGGGGCCACTACTACCCTGGAAGAGTCTGAATATCTCAATAGTTCAAATCTTTGAGCTATTCTGGGATAAGCAGGCTGTTGATCTGCTTGTGGTGGGAACGAACACATATGCGGCTGAGAAAGAAGCTAGTTGCCAGCGTACGGCTCAACCTGGAAGAGCAGCAATCCGACAAAAATGGAAGCCAGTGGGAGGAAAGGAGATAAGAGTCTTTCTAGCCCTCTTAATCTATATGGGGGCTAGGAGGGGCATGGGGAGCCTAGGTTTTTGGAAGAGATTCAATCCTCCGGGCGATGACACTCAAGGAGTTCAGCCAGATTAAACGCTACCTCCACATATCTGATCCTGGGGAGACACTTTCTCAGTCATAATAGTACCGTAAATTAGAGCCATTAAACAGTCTTATCCGCGATTGGTGCCAGCAATACTATCTCCCATCTTCTAATCTTACTGTGGATGAGATAATGATACATTTCGGTGGCCACAGTCTGTACACATATTGTATGCCTAGTAAACCTATTACAGAAGGTTATAAGGTTTTTGTATTGTGTGATATGGGTTATACATACCGTTGGATTTTTGCATCACATTTGGAGTCATTTGCTGAGCTGGTCCTCCAGGAGGGTCTAACTCCTACTGGCTCTGCTGTATTTCAACTAGCAACATCTTTACCATATGCTACTTCTGGCCTACACTTCAATATATACATGGATAATTATTTCCCCTCAACTGCTCTATTGGAAAAGTTACGAGATGTTGGGTTAGGTGGCTGTGGTACAGCTTGGGTGAACCAGAAGGCTTTCCCCCCTCACCTCCATGATAGTCGTCCCAACATACCTTGGAATGAAGTTACTGGAGGTTCTGCTTGCCTGAGTGGTAAGGTTCTAGCTGTGCAATGGCAAGATAATAGCGCTGTTCATTTTATATCAACCATTCATAATCTGGAGGATCGTGTCACCACTGAACGCAAAAAGCCTCGCCTTAGCAGCAGTAATGGCCCTACTATACGCCGAGTATTTGGATCTCCTGACTGGGCAAAGGTTCCTATCCTGGTTATCACAAATGATTACAACCAATACAAAGTGGGTGTGGATGTGGCCAATCAGTATAGAAGCTACTACTTCACACAATTGAAGTGTCTTTGAAACTAACCTCCTATTTTTTATTGGCTGTTAGACACAACAGTGATCAACTCCTACCTCATTGCATGACACCTTTCACCCCCCTATGAGTACTGGGCTTGTTCTTGCACTTTTCGTCTAACCCTTGCTGAATTACTTGTGGCAAAATATGGCTCCTGTACTAGGCTTTGAAAGCCTTGCAAATCCTATTACACCCGCAAAACCAGCCTGAGTACATCTTACTATAGTAAGCAACAGCAAAGGACAAAGCTTGCTCCTCCTACTGACTCTCCTACTGAACACCACTTTACCTGTATGCAAAGCACTCCAGTGGGCTGCGCGCAGTGTCGATTTATGTTGTGCAGCATGAATTGAAAGGGCAAGAGAGCACCCCGCACCCAGTATGGGTGTTCTGGCCCTGGGTGCGGCATTGGTCTTTGTCTAGAGTGTTACGATAAGAGGCATGCAAGGCTTTTTATTTCTTAGTTAATTTTTTAGATCTTATTTTAGTTTTGCTTGAAGTCTTCTTTCAATCTATCACGATAATGGTGTTTTGAGTGCGAGATGCGACCGTAGACATTTGATATCACATGCTTGATTTCTAAGCGCCAAGCTTCCCCACTCAGTTTAGCGTGCCTGGAGCCATTTTTGACTGTTTCGGACCGCCCAAGGGATAGGTCTTGTGGGGAGTCCCTGCTACTGGAAGCGGAGACACCCCCTGGGAACGCCAACCGGATCCAAAGCAAGGAGCCTTGACATACGAATACCCACATGCCTGGAATAAAGAGGGCATCGTCGATTATTCCGCGAACAATGAAGACTAGCTCACTGTAACGAGGATTCCTGAAAACTCTGGGTCTACCCAGCCGATCGGGAGATAGCACAGCCCCGATATCAAACTCTCCGAGACTAGATCTCGCAGTATCATTTTGCAAAAAGGTCAGGTTGGAGCCAACTACAACCGAGCCAACGAGAGGGCAAGTTGACTCCCAAATAGCCAGGCATCAGGAAAACACCGAGGGGTGATTGGGGGTCCCTCGCTAGCGCTTGTCCGGCTTTTACGGAATGATGTGGGTAGATCGGGTGGTACGAGTCTGGTGACACCTGAAGCGCACGATGCGTTGTGTCCATATGATGTCGGCGTCGTATCGTACACGTATCATATGGAAAGTGCACTTTTTCAGCCTGTATCTGTCAACTCACTCGTACCATACCAGGAACGCCTAAGTGCTGGGTTTCTGCATTCTAGAGGACCTCCGGAGCTGTCAGAACCATAAACCTTTAGCATCTTGCATAGGTTATGAACATGGTTACCTCGTTTTACGAAACGTCTCTCTGTCAGCACTTACTTGCACGTCTCGCAACAGAAATGGAAAAGTTTATGTATCAGGCCCCTGCACTTGTCTTATTAACTACTTTATTATTTGGATCCAGTCCACACAACTCATGGTCCTTTCTTGACGGCCAACTCGAGGAAAACAACAGCAAAAAAAAAAAAGTTGGTGCAAATGCACTCCTCGGGTGAGTAAGCTTTTAGTATCCTATATCTATATCTAGACTAGGATTGGTCTAGCGCGGTTATTGGTAAGTTCGACCGGGCTCATCGCATCAGAAACCTCCGAAGCTTACCACCACTCCTTCCGCGATGGACTTGCCCAAATTAATAATCCATCCATCTACTGTGCTATACCAAAAAGAAGGTCATATTATCTACTACGGTAGTTCTCATAGCTCAATTAGTTAGGGAACAGTCAGTGCTTAAGTTTAAAGGGAATGTTGAGGGTCCAACTCCCGGTTGGGAGGAAGATGTAGTGGGCATTTTAGAGAGGAGGAATGTAAGCCCCGGAGAGCCACCTTTCTGTCATTCAGACACCCAAGGCTTTCCCTGGGACCCTCGTGGGCTCTGGGATAGTGGTGAGGAAGGGTGGATGGAGGGTTACTCGTATCCTGCCGGGCATCGTTATCCCCCTGTCGTGTTCTATTGGAAGGCTCAAGCGAAATGCTAACCGGCGGGATATCTATCCGAATATCATAAGATATAAATACCTCACAGCCCTACTATACGTATTATGTTCTTCTCACAATTGTCAGGTATTCCCTCAGAGCGATGCCATAACTACCGCCTTCGCAACCCGGACGCTTCGAGACCCCGCGAGAGTCTGTAGCTATAGTAGAGGATAGACTAACTGGCCACAATCCCGGGGGGGGCACGATCCGGAGAGCCAACCCTGCCTCACCTTGCCCCCGCGTTGCCGGTACGATATCCCCACCACTGTGAAATTATCATTTGAGCACTGTTCAAAATCGAACCATATATTATGATGCAAGATAGGAGGTGCTCGTGCCGCCTCCAAAGAGGGCCAAGGGTCTTTTGTGGTTCCCCATAGGGCTATCTCTAGCGCAAGATTTATCAATATTATAAATTCGTTTGAATAGTATCATATTCGGGTAATCTATCCAATTAAAGATTCTTTTATTCCTCTCCCCCCCTCTCGCAAAAAAAGATAGAGCGGCCTTGTGGCTCATAGGATACATTGTATCTGCAGTAGACAATGAGGAGGGGGAGAGGATACCACATTATCTGGTGTGATTCCTCTGCCATTGATTCGTCGGTGCAAAAGTTTTCCCTATGGTCTATCGCAAATTCACAACGGGTATGCCTGCAATTAACCTTTTATGGCCAAAACCAGCCTGATTTGGGCTGTTTTGACCATATTGAATGTTTCACTTCAGCCGGTGCGGTATCCCAACATACTCGCGGCAGGAGAAGCTTTCCAGGTATGTGGTATGGTGCCATTCACTCAAAAGGTACACCTTGCTCCGTGCAACACGTAACACTCAACCCTGTATGAAGTCAGTACTCGTATCGGGCAATAAGTATCTGAAAATACGGCTTGTATTACATACCACTCTACCAGCAAAAAAAACGGTGTCTCATTTTCAGATACTTCATGCCGGATACGAGTACTATACCCTAAACCCGGCAACTTTTGAGAAATTTAACCTTTAGTTAGAACCATACCACAAAATTAATAGTATATTAATTTTACCTGTTCATGGTTACCAATAAAGGTTAAATTTCTCAAAAGATACTGGGTTTAGGGTATAGTACTGACTTTATACAGGGTTGAGTGTTACGTGTTGCACTGAGCAAGGTGTACCTTTTGAGTGAATGGCACCATATTCCCTCGAGTTCTCTGGTACAAGGGTAGGGACCTATTGACCGGAACAGACAAGGATGTATTTGGCTAGTTAACCTCAAATAACTGTTCTATAACTTCTTGCTGGACCTTGTATGATGCGATAAAATTCTTGAAATCCACCATCCCCGCCAGCCCTGTGATCTCCAGATTCAGGGGCAAGACCCCCCGAGGGGGATTAGCGTTTTCTTGATATTATAAGATCAGGATCCACTGGATTTGTTGGATCTAGTTATAACACTGGTATTCGAAATTTTGTTAACCTGCCAAACTAAACCTAAAGCGGGAAGACGGGCTGACTGAGATAGTGGGTCCCAAGAGTCTCTACAGTATGCAAAGTCAGGCATTATTCTGACCGAAGCTCCGAGGAGGTCTGGGGAGACTACCATCAGGGATTGGAGAGTGTTGATTCCACATTCACAGCACCTAGAAGTCGCTGGAGGTTCGGGCTTGAAGGACGTACCCTGAGAATGCATACAGGTAGTTTAAAAAAAACTACTGATGGCCTGTCCTGGTGCCCCAAGGCAATGAAACCATGGCTTTAGCAACAATGGATTTCTTCTAGTAGCACTAACTGAAAGAGTGAGTTGTGGAAAGGATCGAGTTTGTAGTTCTAGTGAATTTTATTGTATCATAGCTAGCTATAGGGTAACCGCCGAACGGTATACGCACCCTCCACCATTGCATCGAAGGGGTAAACCAACTCCACACCTTCGCGTATCCCGTGGTACATCAGTAAGGAGTCATATGCACTCCCAGTATCATAAGCAGAGTTGCCCGGAATACGGGCAATCTCGAGCCAAAAACCAAATAAACCACTATCATAGGCGCCATCCTTCGGTGTGTTCGACTGTCTTGGAAGCAGTGGGCTCCTGGGTGAGTTGGGAGTGAGGTCCTCGAATCCCATCCCCGGTGGTAAAATTCTAAACCCCCGGTTTTGGCTCTTTTTTTTTTAGTAAGGTTCGGATTTCCTAATAGCTATGGTTGGTTGCCATGTCGGACACCGACTCGATTTCCGAAAGCACAAGATCAAAACTAGTGGCTTCTACACTCAGGCCCCGGGTTTGGCGGCCTCCCGAACATGTCCCACGTTTCCGCCCGACAGCACTCGTAAGAGCGCAGTATGGTATTCGGGTATCATACGCCCCCGTGGGATGGGGAAAGGTCCTTGAGCATACTATAGAGTTACTAAAATTACCCAAGAGGCTTACCGCCTCATACGGCTTCCTTAGGCAATATACACAGCCACCTTGCTTTTTTACCAGCCACAATCATTCATTCCTAGAGTGTGGATAGAAATGTGTCTAATATTAGAAATCAGGCGGCGATAGCCCAGAGGCTGGATCAATATCGATCATGTGGATTAAGAGTTTTGGGTATGGTGCTGGTCAACTGAAACTAACCCCCCAACGTACTTGGGAGGCGAAACAAACTGAATTATTAGCCTGTGGGGGGGGGGGGGCTTTGGAGATAATTCCTATCCCAATTTCTCGGAGAATCCCTTCAGGAAGCCTCTGGTCACTTTTATCTCGTTTTTTATTCTATTAATGGTTTCGAAATCGATGATTGAAGTCTTGTTGCGGTATGCTGTTTGATCAAGCGGTGGGACGTTTTCCCTTCCGGCTCCAACCGCAACAGTGACTTCTATTGTGACCTCAGATGACAACAGATGCCATAGGTTGGGCCCAATTCATGTGCGTCCCAAACAATTTTGCAAAAGGGGAGCATATTACGCGTTTTCAGCAGGAGACTATTCAGAATTTAGATATTTTCGGATCAGGCTGGTCGAAAGGGCAGGTTTTGATCGCCCCGGACCATGTGCCAAGTGTCAATCCGAACCTAACCTCACGTGTCCGAAGACCTGGAGGATAGTTGATGTATTCTTATACAAGTACCCTTCTGTATTGTTTTCCTGGGCGATAGAGTATGAGTGCATATTTCCTCTCGAACACGGCGCGAATGGGACTTAGGGTAATATTAAATATCCAGTTAGTTATGGCAGGTGTCATCGTTATCCAGTGGCCACTCCACAGTGCTGTGCATCTCATGACTGCACATTGTGAAACGGATACTAGGCCTGGTTAAAGATTCGCTCGCGTTTATAAACCTTAATGGGGCCGGGCGACAACACCAGCCACACTAGCAGGTACGGTAGTTGTGACAAGGCGTGCGTGCAAGGATTGGAAATAGTTATGTACCAGTGCGAGTACTTGTACATTACTCGAGTACCAGTGGGTGAGCACTAGGAATTGGTAGTCCTAAACGGGAATAGCCTGACCACTGGTCTACCATGGCTCGCCTCTTTCCGGGCAATCTACTCATATACGGTAGTTCAAGAAGGGATCGGTTTCAATACCGGTAGTAAGCGACGAACCGGGTGAATCAAGGGAACGGCGGGACTGGCTTTGGGGAATTTTTTCTTTCTTTCTTGTTCTTTAGATGGGAGCATTCCGCAGAGCTCGATGACCCTGAGAGCGCCAAGTGTCTTACGGTGAATGGTTTGCAACCCTCTTTCCACCCTCGAGTGTACAGTACGATATTTGGACCCAATCTCTATCGCTTTTTAAATCTCAGGTTGGACCATCTCGCAACGCATGGCGGGAGCTACAATGCCAACAGGGTGGACTATTCCTACAAGTACCATCATAGCCCTGCGCTTAGTAACAGCAGTGTGGTGGTGCACCCATTGGGGGTAAGCTCTGCCACACCTGCACCCGCTGCACCACAAAGATTCAAGATGATTCGCGCTCAATATGCAATATACCTCGGACTGAGTGGAGGACCAGTTTTGCATTCCTGGGAGTTCAGTCCGGCCGGAACGAAGTTATGGCTTAGGGCGGGGAAAAAACAAGGCAATAAAATAGGTGTGTTGGAGCCTTATCCTGATCCGATCGGTTTGGAGGATAACGTGCAGCCCCCCGCCGGTGTGTTGTGTAAAATTTGGACTCGTAAGTATTGTGAGTGAGAAATTCAGCGGTTGTGGGTTTGCTGGACTTCCAACCTGAGATGATATAGCTGCGCAATACTGTGCTGTATAGTGTGTTCCGATATTATAGTAAGCTCTATAGTTTTGTATACACAGTTGCTACCCTAGGGAATACCACTGACGTGATCCATGCTAAATCTCGAGCTTAGAGGTGGGAGTAGGTATAGCTAGCTTACAGTATGGAGGGCGCGGGGGGGCTGCGGGAAGGTGAACGCCATATAAGAACAGGCTCATTGCTACAGCATGATAAGAACAAACGGGGAAGCTGGAATCGAAGGATGATGGTGATGATGATTTCCATTCTCTCTTTCCTCAGTTCCCTTCTAAGCTATCTGCCCAGAGTGCTCAGCACTACACCAACCCTAACACCTGTCCTCTACAGAACCCTAGGTCCCAGCTAGTCACATAGAATATTACTACACAGCAGTTCAAGAAACACGCTTCCAAAATCACTCACTCGCTGGCCCCGTAGTGCCCCAGCACCACCAACTGATCGTTGGCAGGATCCGTTTATTTCTTTTATTCTGTTTCTATCAATCGTTTCCCTCCTAACTACCGCCTCACAATGAAGACCTTTGCAACTCTCTCTGCCCCCATGGGACTCACATTCCCTGCATCCGCCGGCGCAGCCCGAACCTCCTTCGGAACGCTTTTCTCCCGTGACTCCTACGGAGCCCCTGGCTTCTCACCCGGCATCAAAGTTCCCACCGACTCCTTCGATACACCTGAAGGTCCCGCATGCCTAGAGCAACTCGCCTCCGGCAACTTCTTAGTGACTGCAAAGCACGTAATACTAAACCAGGAGAAGACAAACGAACTAACCTAGCCTCCGACACCTTTCTAGCAAACCTCATTAACTAAGGGGACTAATGCTTCGAAGTGAGCACCTTCTCACTCTTTGACTTTCTGGCCGGGTTTGAGAACAGACAATGCACCTTCCACTTCGTCCATGAAGGCGAAAACAAGACCACCAGCGACCTGTATAGCGTCTGGGAATTGGAAGGCAATTGGGGGCCACCACTACGGAGAAGACGACTTGGGCCACAAAGCCCAACAGAGTGAAGGTGGTAAGACTCTTTGAGACAAAGGAGGCCGAGCAGGTCGCCTATCCGACTAGGAGATTCGGTGCATCATTCCTGTCCGCGTTTGGCCTTAGGTCGAAGCCTTCGAAATTTCTTCCCTCAAGCACGCTTTCTCGTGTCCAAAGGGGGGAAGCGCGTATTTCGAGGTTGTTAGTCGTACCTTAAGGAGGGGCGCCGTGGTGCTTCAGGTCCCCGGGAATCTCGGACTCGGAATCGAGATCTTGGATGCTCCCACCCCTTGATTTGGATTTAATGCTTCAATCCGTGGGAACCGTAGTTAAGTGCGGTGCCATATATGAGATGATTTGGATTTATCTAGACATTTTGTTCCCTTGCATGTTGTCTGTAGAGATATGTGATTAGCGGTATTTAGAATTTGGTTACTTTTATTTTTTTTTCACTATGATACCTATCTGGATTCTTTTTATTTATTTTTTGAAAAAACGCATCGTTGGTAATTCATTGCCCCCTGGGGGGACAACGGAAATAGCTTTTCCATAGAATGGCAAGGTAATCATAATATCAAAAACCATCTATAATACATTCCTCAACTCCTTGCCCGGTGAAAGTAGGGGCAAGTCGGTGCAACAATCAGCCAACAATACCCCGGCTAAAAGGAGCATTCCTTACCGAGCCCCAACCAATCTCCACCAAAGGTTCATATTAATATACACGCTTAGGGCCTGTTTGGTTGCGATGGTCCCCTTCCGTTCGCCCATACAAAATGACCGTTAGCTAGCTAACGGAACCGTAAGGCAATTTGTATGGGCGAACGGAATGGGACCATCGCAACCAAACAGGCCCTTAAGGGGCAACAGCTTGACCATTCACCGTATACGAGTGAGTTGGTGAATTGCTGATGGAATCAGCTTCCTCGTTCGCCGACCTTGTTGAAAATGTTGAAAATAATCGCTATGGAGGTAATGATCAACAATGAGGATTTTACGCAGCGGAGTGGAACAACTCGAGTGGAGACACAAGGTTCTGACTCAGGCGGAGATGAAGACCATGATTGATTGTTATAAGTTGATGAAAGGGAGGACTTAAAAGAAAAAGTGATGTACAGGAAGAGGTGCGTCGTGAGAGAAGACAGGAAGGAAGAAAGATGGGGATGAGCAAAGCTTTTCATATCTTGCGCGTCCTTCATTGTGTGCATACCACTGCGGCCTCAGAGTGTGGGCACATCCCGCACCAAGTGCGGCCATCAAACTGTTACTTCCAACAGATCTATATGAATCTGCACCGAGTGAGCCTTCGCGATGTGAGTCTAACTCTTCGGATTGATTGGGACTAGTAAGCTGAGGGGCAGGTGTGAAGAACGTTTGGACAAAAGAGGGATCTTTTTTTAGAACTGTGTACACGCACGGTCGAACTAGAGTTGGACACATAGGTTATGATTCCCATAGGGTACTCGATGGGGCGGTAATTGTTTTTGTTTTGTCTCTAGGATTTGGGCAAGATTCAGCGTATAGAGATTTCATAAGCTAACCCAAAGCACAACGGTGCCGATACTCCCTGGTGAGCACGTCGAGATACGGCGGGAAGAGGACCGGGAGAAAGATAGTACAAATAGTTTAAACGGACCCACTACAAAGGTTCAATCGTACTAGAAAAAGGCTGGAGAAGCAAGTATAATTTCAAATAAACTGCATAGAATAAACTAAATATGGTGCACTATGAATTGGAATAACAGCCAAGAATTTATCCCACACCCAATAACAAAGCATCTGAACCTAGTCTCCACTACACAAAATAGTTGTAAGAATCTAAAAGAAACTCCCTCAGGAACCTTTATCAGAAAATAACTTCCTAGCCCTCTCCCACTGATTACCAGTATTTCCTAGAAGAGCACTAATTCTCAAGCCCTTGATTTCCTCTCTCTTAACATGTAGATCCTCTCTTGGATCATAGCTGTTCTCCTTCCAAATATTGCTTCCATTATCAACTGAGTTCAAGTTATTATCCTGCTGCATACTACTCCTATCTCCCTGCTTCCAGTTTCCACTCTCAGGAACATAAAGACTTGGATGACCACTTGGTGTTGAAAAGGAGCTAAGACCATTGTTTCTCCAGGTACCTGTATATTGATGATGATCAGAGACTATACTAGAAGCCCTTCTGTTATTCTCAAAAGTATGCATTTTGTAGTCCTCCTCTTTGCCAGTATGTGATACACCTGGATAAGTATCACTTCTCATATCAATATATGGGCCAACAATTGATATATTGTCTTCCCATATTGATTCTCTGTTTATAGTTTCCTCAACTGCTGGTATTTTAGGAATTGTAGATTGATTGAGTTGAAGAGGAGATGATTGTCTGACACTAGTAGATGGAGGAAAAAAGAACTGATTTTGATCCTGAGTGAAAGGAATAGAAGGTATCGAAGATATTTTTGTATTCTTCTTTATTATTGTTTGTTGGTATTGAGTTTGTGAAACTGCACTTGCAGGAGGTAAGTAAAGACTTGACCTAGACAACAAGCTCATTTCTGTATAACTATCATTTGTAGTATAATCTCCATATGGAGAGATAGCCTGAGAGGTAGTCTGAGAAGGTGACTGAGGAAGTATTGTATTTTGAGAAGAGCAAGATACAACTGACTTGCTTGTCTTGTATAAAGTTGTATTTTGTAGATTATGAACTGGAATGGTAGTATGATTCTCATAGACTGGTGTAAAGGGATGATTAAGTTTCTCTCTTAGAACCTGTGAAGATTGTCTCATCCATTTGCCAAATCCAATATCTTCATTATTCAACTTTGCAGAGGTATTGTAATTTTGTTTCTTCTTATTTCTTCTCTTGTAGAAATACCAAATAATCACTATAATTAGTGATACCAAAGCAATACAGCCACTAGCTGTTAAACCAATTATGATTGATTTAGAAAGGCGATGGTGAGACTCTAGCTGCTTGGAGTTGGAGGTAGAACTTGGCAATAGGATAAAGGATGATCCATCAGTTGCTAGAGCTATTCCAGTCATTGGACCTGAGTGGACTAATTGTCTTCCATCACCTAATCCAAAAGTTGTAATATGTGGATGAGTAGTAGGTACCTGTATAGTTGTACCTGTTGTTGTATGTAAATCTGATATAGTTGATGTACCTGGTAGACTATGTATTTGGGAGCTTGTATCTATATTGGAATAGAATGAAGATGTAGGATCTGAAGGTATAGATTGAGATTGTGGTTCTTTTCCAGGTGATAAAGTTGTTGTTTTTGGATGTAATGTAATTGTTACTGTTGTTGATCTTATAGGAGAAATCCTCTTAGAAGTTGGTATAGGAGGAATAGTTATCTCAGCTAATGTAGTCTGAGTAGAGTGTCTAATTCTCAGAACTTTTGTAGATATTATAGAGGGCTCAATAGATGTAGGAGTAGTTATTTGAAGAATAAGCATAATAACAAGAGTGATAGTACTAGTTATACTATTAGTATATTTACAAAATAGTGTATTCAAATTCTTGAAGTGAAGACTTACATTTGAGAAAGAGATGCAAGGTGAAAGTATAAAGAAAAACTAAACTAAAAACATTTTAAATATAAAAACTTTCTAGCTCTAGTATTCTGCAAGAGCTCTTTCTATGATGCTTCAATAGAATAGCTGGTATAAATATCCTAGTATAAGTATTTGAAAATATTCTGAAGCTCAAGTTCTTACTAGTATAGTACTAATAGGTATTATATCTATATGACAGGTAGTTGAAACTTAGAATAGATAATAAATTGAATCCTAATATAATTGTAATACTAGAACCTAGCATATTAGAAAGTATAATGATATAAGCTGAGGCTATGAGTAACATTCTATGAACTAGTTATGTCTACATCATACTACTTAGAATAAAAGATATGGTAGTATGGTTCAAATCGTCTATAGCTCGTACCTCACTGGGTGCACCCATGTAATGCTTGTAATAAAAGAGGTTAAGGGGTTATAAATACCAAAAATTAATTTCAAAGATTGAAGGTTCAACTCTTGCTAATAGTGTATATTTTAAGCCTATTTTACTCTATTGATATAGCTTATTAACTAATTTTAAAATATACAAAGTTAGTGAGAGTTGAACCTTCAACCATTGAAATTAATTTTTGGTATTTATAACCCCTTACATTCACTTATTACAAGCATTACATAGGTGCACCCAGTGAGATACAAGCTATAGATGCTTTGCACTATAGTAGAAACTTGGAGAGAAACTCTTCATAGAAGGGTCCGTGTAATGTTTCCTACCTATCAGCACTCTCTGATACTGGCGATGATACCTTAGTTTGATTTGTTCAAGACACTTCTTCTTTCTTCCATCATTGGATAGCTAAGTACTCAAGGCTCCTATCAGGGGACTTGTTCAAGAGAGTATATGCACAATATAGCTACTTAGGTCAAGAGTAAGATGGTAAAGTTAAAAATAAGAAGATACAAAGATGATAGCAGGAAAAGCTCATTCTTTTGAGTACTAGCAACTTCTTTTATACCTGCTCTTCATACTAGCCCTAACCCTGTAACTCATAACTGTGAGTCACATGCTGTTAGACAGTAGCTGACTCTAAGGACAAGAGAGTCTATACTAAGGCCCGATACATGATGGCGTGATCACTAGGAAGGCTCACTTAATATGTCAAGATAGAAGTGAAATTGTAAAAGTGTATCGTAGAATGAATATATTTGTAACGTGTTCGGGCCAGGCCCTAGTCACGTAGCGGTACGATAGGAGCAGATGGTTTTGTGATCAACACGTAGCGAGCGCTGCTTGCTAAAGGAGGCTTCGAACGGGGTGTAATAGGAGATCAAAGAAGTAACTGTTCAACCAAGTATATTTAAGAATACTGTCTGTTGAAGTCTGCTGTTTCCATGGTGGGAATCAGTGGTCTTTAAATACAGCATATCGCTTATCTCCAGTATGAGCGATATTGCAAAACATTGTGGGTATCAACCGATAGCACACGAAACGATACAAGCATCAAATGATACTGTAAAACCAAACATAAAACAATGTGTGTATCAACCGATAGCACACGAAACAATACAAGTATCAAATGATACTGTAAAAGCAAACATAAAACAATGTGTGTATCAACCGATAGCATACGAAACAATACAAGTATCAACCGATACTGTGAAACCAAACATAAAACAATGTGTGTATCAACTGATAGCACACGAAACAATACAAGTATCAACCGATACTGTGAAACCAAACATAAAACAATGTGTGTATCAACCGATAGCATACAAAACAATACAAGTATCAACCAATACTGTGAAACCAAACATAAAACCCTAGCAACCCGTACCAGTTACAATATTGCTAAGGTCTCTTCTCTGTCACTAATAATCTCTGTAAAGTGTGGAAGGCATCTCGATATTTATATTCTGCGTCTGGATGGTCATGGCCTATCTACTGCTTTCACTTTTTTTATGTGTGAACTTCGTAGACCCTGGAAGCCTTTACCCTGCTTGACTCTGATTTCCTGGAACAGTGGAGAGGGTATCCACCCCTCTCCTCATATTGTTTGCTCTGATCATAGTTACCCGAACCCCTTCACCATGGCAAGCGGTTACTGGACCTGTCTTTGCATACGGAGTGATCACCTCTGACGACAGACTTATCAATGCAGGCGGATTCCTCATCTCCCTGCATCAACCTGCAGGAAACATGTTCCTGTCTTATCACTCCAATAGCAGTTAGGTCTTGTTGCATTCATGGTTGACCTTTCACGTGGTAGGCCTTCATCTGGCTCTACCTTATCATGCTCCTGGGCATGGGCGAATGATCTTCTCGGGGACGTCATCCCCTCATCAGGCATGGTCTTTGCATGCATTTATCTCTGCAACCAACCAACCGATTGAGCTCGTTCAACCTTGTCCAGGTAGCCGAGAGTCCTCTGCTAAAGACTCAGTGAAAATCCCTCAGTCGGCAACCTTCGGTGGTGGCGTAAATGAGGGTTTTGTGCCAGCGTTGTATTGGTAGAAATTAACCTATTCTCTGAATACTCCGGCGGGCTCTGGGATCGAACATGTAACCTTTTGCCAATAATCATGTGACATGCCCATTACGCTATACCAGTTCGTCTTATGTATAACACATGCAATAGTGATATATGCTAATCATATCATATCTGTAAAACCCATGACTTACTATTCGAGTTATGATATGTATGAAAGTCATAATATCATGTGACTCCCAACTATGAGTCACTCAAACATATCAACCAATCAAAACATATCAATGATTTACAACTGTGAGTTGTGCGAGACCCCACGATCTCAGTTTGAGTCATAGTGTGAAAGCTTAACTAATCTGCCTTGCTGGTAATCCTAACAAATCTGCCCTACTGGTAAGCCTAACCAAAACCTTCCCCAATACTGTTCTGAGTCTTCCATGATATAACCAATGTTCTACCTCTCTCACCATTTGTGATAGTTTGTTATAACTAAAATGATATATATACTAATTACTTATTTTTAGAGATGGCTATTGAAATACTTGAGACTCTACTATACTATTTACTTTTATGTATTGTGCATTGACAAAATTAACTAAACACCCAGTGAATATGATAACCATTGCTCTCAGACAACTCCATACAACTACTTCTCTCTACAAAAATCATTACCATGCAACCAGGGTACTATAATTTCTTTTACTTTTTTATTTCCGAAATAATGGCATCTATTTTTTGCAGCCAAGCCTATAAACCTATTCCTTTCAAGCATTTTAGCCAATAAGTAAGGGGAAGGATTTATAGATTGTATAAGAGAGCTATACTCTTATGAGAAATTTTCAGGTCACTTAATATTCCTCTTACAACTGTTTATAATATAGTAGTAAGAAGAGACCAAGAGAAAAAGGAGACAGAGAGTAGTGGGAAACATTTTAAGACTTCTAAGGTTCAAGATAATACTATGGTTGAGGAAGTCCTTGAAAACTACAATATTACTTATAAAGAGATTTTTGAGGAAATAGTACCAGATATTCTGAAAGAACTATCATATGCAAATTAGCGGAAAAAAATCTTAAAAAGTGGCAAGCTAAAAAAAGGATATAGCTTAATAAGGATCTTGCTCAGAAGAGATTGAAATAGGTATTGGCTCACAGGCATTGGCTTACATGTATTGGCTTACACGCATTGGACTAAGGAGATGAGTAGAGGGAAGATAATATGACTGATAAGGTTACAGTTGAAAGAAGTAGAAAGAGGAGAAAGTGGATATTCAGATATCCAAAGAAGAAGTAGAATAAGGCCTGGATTGAGCTTATTTCTAGGACAGGGGAGAGAAAGGTTAGTCAGATGATGACTAGATTTTTTCATGGTCAAAAGCTTGGTCAAAAGTATGGTCTATTTCTTTCTGTTTTTCCTAATCCTTCTTCTCCTAGTACTGGGGTTACTGGAAAGTCAATTATTGATATTTATAATCAATATTACTTTGTCAGTATATGAGAGGAGATTAAGGAACAGTCAGAAGAGGGAGAGGTTTTCTTGATTATTGATAATACTAAGTCTCACTTACCCTTCAGGAAATGGCTCAGAGGTGATGGAATTACACTATTGGAAATTCTACCTTATTCACCAGATCTCAATCCAACTGAGCATATCTGGTCTCTAATCAAAAGTAAGCTTTCTAAGCATCATCCTGAGCTCTATCTTATAAAGGGTCATGAGGATATAGTCAAAAAAGTTATTAAGAAGGCAATCACTTATTGTTGGAAGCTTCTTGATTCAAAAGTCTTTGATACTCTTACTGGATCTATTGTAGACAGGATAAAGGCAATTATTAAGGTTGATGGATAGTATACTAAGCACTGATTACTGCTCTTTATCTATTTATTTTTTAACTATTTTTTTAGCTGATGTTGAGGTAGTTGAATTCATTAATAGGGTTGTCATTATGGTAAAATTGTTAGTGTTCATTGCTGTTCAGTTAATTTTGTCAATGCACAATAGCATAGTGGTTCACAAGGTATTTTAACAGAGGGGCTGAGGAGGAAAAGAGTAATTTCTTGTTTTCTTTTTGTATTCGCTCCAGAGATGCACGCAGTACTGCTCGTACTCCTTTTGAAAACACGACCAAAGTGTTCGCATATCCTGGATGTTCAATATCAAGCAATTGCTTAGTATTGTTCGGCGAACCTCGTAAAGTACCATAGAAACCCGAATAATCAGCCCAAATGCTATGCCGTTGGAGTTGCCTCTGATGCTTTTTTATTTTTATCCTTTATGTCCTCCATAGGTGCCCGGCAGCCCCCCCCCTCTTCGGGTCATTCCCAGAGCAAGGAGATTCTGACCACCTAGCCCATGGGTCCTTTATTGAAGTTTCTACCACAAGGAGTTGAGTTACATGAACCCGGGTTTAGGATCTATGCTCCAGAGTGCTAATGCTGGTACAATCGATGCAAGTCCTCCCGGGGAATCCTAAATCACCAATCGAGGCGACTATTATAGATATACACTTGCAATGCCGAGGCGTTTTCATAACAATCCCCAATTATACCACCGAGATCCAAGTGGCAAGGCCAAATTCTAGCCTTATCATACGCAATAGAAGAACTAATAGAGGATACACTACAGCAGGAACCGGAGCAATGGAGCGTTACTCTAGGATGCCGAAGCTGCCTCCATGATATCATATATTTTTCTCCTTATCCGTCTTAACGGAGGGCGAAGGTCGGCCTTTCCCCCCCTTTATCCTAAGCGGGAAACCATACCCCTTAGCGTTAGACCCAATTGTTCCTGCTCTTACTCGTACTGTATGCACCTTGCTTGGCTCGCACTTAACAGAACCGCCCCCCGAATACGTGGATTGGATCTGAAAGTAGAGCACTATCTTACAAGGTTTGCCTACTACGAGTCCTGGTATGGATATAGGTGACCGGACGGCCAGAGATTAGAGGCGTCAAAAGCTTCCTTCTTGTTTGAGCAATTTCCCCCCCAAATTCACCCGTTTACCTCCTTTGAGGGTAGTAAGTTTATGCCTCCAGAACCCTTAACTATCGGCTCACCCACCCCTCCCGAGTACGTTAAAATATAGAGTTGTGGCTGAAGCAAAAAACAAAACCAATATAGTGGGGTAGAGTGCGAGATAGGCCTGGTTATTGGCCATAAAAGGCTAAGCTAAGTGAGGGCATTTTGTTGCGAATCCGAGACAGGTTACGAGTGAGGGGAAAACTCATTTTAACGTATAGTACTCGCGGAATGTGGATATTGCCGGATAATTGGGTATTTCTAGAAGCGGGATGGAAGGGACAGTGTCCTCCCTATTCCCCCAAGATTCCTTGGGCTGACGCGGGCTCTGGTTGGGCCGGACCTGGTTGGTCTGCGAGTGACAGGGGATGTGATAGTTATAACCATGGGGGTGACGGTCTGAGTTCATGGACCTCGGACACAGTTTATTCAGCATGGCGACGCGTTCGCCAATGATCCGGAAATTCTTCAGCAGCTCATGGTGCTTCCTAGTTAATCTGTCGGCTGTCCGGAACGGGAGGCATTGTATTAGGCAGCAACTTTAATGATTTGTTGGATTCAATTTCAGGATATCACTCGGATGGGGTCTGATAAACGACCCCACAGTAGGAAGAAAAGAAAAGAAAAAAAAAGATAGACGAACCCGATCAACCTCCATTCGCCCCGATCCTCGAATCCATCAGTCGAACTGAGGAGAATGCTTTCCAGTTCATTATCCGACCGACGTTCTTCAAATATAACAATCCACCAAATGCCAGCAAGACAGCGACAATAAGTAAACCCTACCGCAGAAGCCGTAATACCTAAATAATGTGCGATGTGGACGAGATTCCCTACTTTGGAAAAGGAGCAAAAACCACCGCAAAAAGAGAGGAGAGAAAGAGAGAGAAAAAGGAGAGAGCTACTCAACCCCTCTGAGACATCAAAACGCAAGGAAATTTTAGACCCTCTCGGAGGAGGCGTTTCGAACGACATGGCACACGACTCAATTATTTGAAGATTTTCAGATATAATAGCAAGTCACCATAGTGGCAAGCAACCAACGACCAATTCCAGGTAGAGCGCAATTAAGCCAGGAATAAAACACATCACTCAATTACAATCCGAAGAAAGGATTAGGCTTATAGTAAAATACCGGCGGTTCAAGGCTTCAAGGTAATTCTTTCATACTAAGGCCAGTGGAAAGAAATTATTTCTCCCGCAAGCCATTCTCGACGCTTCCTTTCTCGCCGTCAGGTCCCCCGCTCCTCAAGCATATATACACGGTAGTCGGATGGGTGCATTAGTAACATCATTCGAGTGCAAGTATGCCCTGACTAGTCCATCGTCATTTGGAGCCGACAGATAAAGCTTAATGGGGAAAAAGAATCATTGCGAAATCACGTTTTTCACAAGGGATAGAAAACGGAACATATAGCTTTGCCAACCGGTAGGCTGGATTGTGACCAATCATACGCCTTTGCACCGACCAACCAGGAGCAAGACTGCCTTTGCCCCCCTGAGTCCCACCACTCCCTTCTAGGCATGAGCCCGGTCGTGTTCGTAATGTGGAACATTTCATGGCTGGGTTGCTTATGTAATGGAGGCATTGCCTACTGCGGCCCTCTATCCAGTTCGCGTAATCCATCCGGCTAATTACCGGTAGTATCGCATTGTCTAGTATGGCGGTTTCCCGGTATGGGGTAATACCGGCGATGCCCAGGGAGCCAGAAAATACACATCAGAAACTCTGCTGCTTTGCGTAACTGCACAGAGTTCAACCCAGTTGAGAATCACCCAAAACACAAACTTTGTAGTTGTGAGCCGCCGGGAATATCTGGTCTTCCGCAGTGCCCAACAATGCGAAACCGACTGTGGGAATATTCACCCGAGGAGCCTTGAGGATCACTCAGGGCAGCCGAGTAACAACCAAAAACCGTCACCACGGGCGAGACAAGGTGACGGGAAATTATACCCAGGTATGCAGCTGCCCACTGGCGTCGTTGACCCTCCCCCCACCCACGACACGGAGGGGAATCCCTGTGCTTAGATCCGTTACTCAATCTCCAACCAACTGTATAGGGAACTACAGCCCAAACGAGAGGGAAACCCACCCCTTCTCCCTGTTCTCCGGCTCAGGGCCCGGCCTCAACTTTTTCAATGATTTCGCTGAGAGCTCCTAGCAAACCGTGGGCCTCGTTGACTTAGCACTCTATGGCGTCGGAGATCTCTTCGTATTATCAGTTCACGAGCGAGTAGGGTCGGCCGTACCATGGTCCTCGGCCCGAAGTTAAGTTACATGTAAGCGGCCGAGATTTATACGACGCTGAAAGGAAAAGGGGGGTGGTAGTAAACGGACATCTGGGACATAAGATATTGCTGCGCAAGATCATTCTGTTCAAAGTTAGCGAAGGACAGGATATGCTTGTTGCCGTATTTCTCGATCCCGTAGAGTACTATGACCCTGATTCCGAGATCGCAAGGTTGTTGTTTGAGTGGTAGACGAGCGCGGAGAGATGGGGCGTTAGGATTGAAGCCTGTGAAAAGTTTCCGCTTGACGACTGCTGGATTGTCCCCGGTTAGCCTTCCGAATGCGTATTGAGAAGCTTGTAGACGTGATCACACCATATCCCGATGTCTCGATATGACATGAAAATCCCAGCTCTTCCAAAACCCTAAAAACTTTCTGTGGATTAGCACCCATCGTACCACGGACGGCGAATCACCTTCCATTCACTGGTTAGCGGGGGGGGAACGAATTTAATTGTTGAAGCGCCGATAGTTGCGATAGTTGGTGGGTGACTGAGCTAATGTGTTTCCCATGGCTTTTGAATAACTGAGGTCTCAAAGGATGTCCTCGGCTGACTGTGCCGCCGACCACCCTTAGGGAGTCTGTCGGCTTTCGGACAGATGGAATCACTGCAGTGTCAAAAAGCGCCCGGACAAAGAGCCATGAAAAATCTTTAATTGTTGTTCGGAATATCATTTCCGTGTCGGTTCTAGGTTGAAATACTAATCAACCCGCCTCATGAAGTTCCCGAGATATCCTGCTCTACCGTAACGAAGACCAAACTGCAGGTAGCAGGGGAAAGGTACATCCCGACTCCAGGGATACCTTACGGTACATGTGTCCTAATGGCGGGTATACGTGTCCTAAGACGGCAGATATAGTAGCAGGAGGGTAGAGGAGCCAGAAGTCAGAAGCCTTGCTTATTTACGGCGAAACCCGCCGGAGCCCGTATTAATTGGCTGAATAACCTACATTCCCTGTGGTGCCTGAGTATGGATACAGCCTTTCTAGTACGGAAAAACTAGATTTAAGCTTAAGTCGGGTGATCTGCTAGAGTGAGGCCACGTTTAAGCTAGCTCGTTCGCTTGAGCATAGTACCCCCCAGCAGAGGGAGCCCGGTGTATAGAGAGAATGCCAATACAAATAATGCCTATCCTATGGGAGCCGTATGGGCTGTCTTGCGACACTGCCCCCGCTCCGCTGTGGACTTCTGTACTTAAGGTGAGATTAAGTCTGTGGGTGACCAACCAAAATTTTGCAAAGTTTCGTGTGTTGAACCGCACTCGTCGGCCAAGATTTTCAAAATTCTTGTAAGTGCGGCTGCAGACTTAAAATCTCACCCCAAGTATCATACGTAAGTTAACCGAGCATCAACGAGAGTAACTTCAGCCGCAGTTACACAAAGCCCAAAGAAAGAGCCCTAAGTTAAAAGCAACGTCTCTCGGTTGCTAACCAAACGGGGGCAGGAGAAATCTCTGAAAGCTCAAAAAACAAAGTTGCCCTTGGTCAACTTAGCCATATCAGTAGAAAACGTTAGGAAAACGTTCTGGGGGTGGAACATATGATACCTACCAAAGGTTTCAGCAGTGCTTTCTAGCGATCGTGCATAGAATGGCAACTGCTGCCTAGAGTCAGTAGCTGAAACTTTTCGGTACTACTACCAATAATTGCAACCCACACCAATATCCACCCATCAACGGCATCACAGCACATAAGCTCAAACATCGATAACATCCGAATCCCGAAGTAAGCATGAGTTATTCCAGCCTCCTGGTCGAGAGCCTTGTGCCCAAGAACTAAAAGGAAGAGGCCTCTATATCTCTCAAAAACACATCTTTTGTTCCTGCATACCCCCTATATGCAAACCAGTGTATTCCAACACCACCAATGTGGGCAAAGCTAGAGTAAGCTGGTGCCTTGAGGGCCGCGGTCAATGAATAGAGTCTAATATTTCAGTCATCCCAACCAAATCTCAATTTTCATCATGACACGTCCCCCCTGCGTCTTCAGCCACTACCCCTATCACTGCCACCACCACCACCACCACAGGGCGACTTCCAAGATACTTTCTTCTGCAATAAACCATTCGTCTCCACTCAAAGCTGTGCTTTCCACCTGTCGTGGAACGTGAGTTGAACACCCCCGGAGGTACCAGAGAAGCCCACCACATCAGAAGAGAAATGCTGAAATCCCACGAGCCGGTCGGGGACCTCAGCTCCCCTTGCTATTCGTCAGCCTATACGGCAACCATCCCGGAAGGGAGGTCGTCAGCAATTAAC
>PYWC01000021.1:34545-132549 GCA_003182015.1 Tuber magnatum | reverse complement strand
CCCCACCCCCCACCTTTTTTCTCCCATCCGACTCCGAAAACTTATCGTAGAGGCTTAAGCCACCACCATCTTCTAACGGATCTTTGAACCGTGCACTCCTGAAACGCACGCAGATGGCCGGTTCGGCGGTAAGACCAAGAATGATAGGAACGAAGCGTGATCCTAGCTCACCTAGCCTACCAACTGCAGCAAGGGAACATTCTGATCGGCCTGGAACAGAGCAGGCTCGCATTCGAGGGTCATCCAATCAGACCCAAGGCTTCGTTCGCATTTCCAGGAAAAAAAAACAAGTGAAAAAACTGTCGATCAATTATTTTAAACTCACAATCGTGATCACGCCGGGTTTTGAAGATCAACCGGCTAACATAATCCGCGATTCCTATAGATAAACCTGATCCTGAATTCCCTCACCGCCCCCCTTTTTCCCACATAGCCCGCCAGGAGAAGGTGGGATGGGGGAGAAAAGAAGGGGATGGGTCTTTCACGATCCGGAGGAGAGATGAAGTGATCAACATATCACAATATCACCCCGCCCACGTTCAGCTTTGGGGATTAAGGTTGTTTTTGAAACTGGCCGCCCACCCCACTTCTCCTCTGGCTCCCTGGGTTAGCAATACTTGCCTCTGCAGTTGGTGTATCGCAGCATGGCGGGAGGGATTTTCCACTCGTTTGTTATTATTGTCAGCCCAATGGAAAGTGATATACGGGAGGGAGAGAAAGTAGAGTGCAACTATACACCCAAGAAAAAATGGAGAGGCAGGAGAAGCGGAAGTAGGAGTGGAAGGGGTGGATGCCTCTGAGTGAAAAAACGTCCGGGGCAAATTTTGGCCCTCTCCTCAATAATAGATTGGCCTGTCATAGCCCACTCCAGCAGAGTGTCCAATTTCCCTGGCATAGATACGATACTCGATAGTATTATAAGGCGACGTTGTTAGTTGACTCACCCCCTACCGCAAAGACTCACACCCTTTCTATTTCCCCAGAACCGCTTCTTCTCTCGTGATCCAGCTTATTCGGCCCGGCATCCGTCGCCCGCCCAGGAAACCACTACTATCGATATCCCCAACTCGCCCGATCCGGATTGCAAGTATATTGCAATTATCCATAGCTTAACTTATATTAAACAATCGTTGACCCGTTACCAATTTTTGACTTGTCTTGTCTTGCCTTGCCTCATTGTCTCATTTACAGTTCAGCCCACAGCCACAAACACATGTACTAGTACGGGTGTGTAGGTATGTACGTGTTTACCCTAATAATAGTTATATAAATAGATCAGCGCGCGTACAATACCGGTACGATACAGTACTGTGCCGCGCCCACTACGGTACCCACGTAACCAAGGCGCACTTCTCGTGGGATTTTATTCGTGATCATAGTGTATAAGCCACAGGAAACAACTTATTTGTGGCTAGAGCGAGTTCCTATCGTGGGGTTTGGGTTAATTTGTGGTTACACCTGGTCTGTCTAACAACGGTTGTTCTAGACTTGCTGTGCACAGTATCATACATACAGTAGCGCTAGATGTTTTTTCAAGCGGAAGGTTGGAACGAGACTGGAATGCTAAGGATCCCAAAATACAAATTTTGTCAAAGCTCATAAAGGAAGATGCGGGAAAAGAAATAGTAACCTGGCTAAGACAAGTTTCGCTGTAAACCGAATCAACCTAAATCAAACGCTCAGTATGCTACTATCCTCTAGACTCCTTTCATCCTATGTGCCATCATTCTCTATTATGCAAATAATCGCTCAAAAACTTGAGAAAAAGGCAAAAAAAAAAACCCCGGAATAGAACGAAAGACGTAATACCATAGTAAAACAATGACAGAAGAAGAAAAAAACAATGCTCCCGTAAAAATCTGAACCTGTGCTCGCAATCCTCGCTAAACCAAATCCCAACTCCAGCCCTAAACATAAATCGCTTCATATGACCCAAATGCATATTCTACGCCCAAGCCCTACGATTCAGTATCCATGAGCCAGAAATTTCCTAATAATATGATCCAAGATTCGCCCCAGCACTAACCAGTCGCTTTGCCAGTCCCTCATGTCCTCCCCCAGCCGCGAGATGCAGTGGAGTAGCTCCGCTCCGCAAAATCCAATCACACTCAACATCAAGGTCTGCTCCTGCAAATATGAGTCTTTTAGCCACGGCTTCGTGTCCATTCATTGCAGCCCAGTGCAATGGCGTCCAGCAGACGTCTGGCGAGTTGAGTGACTCATTGAACCGCCCTGTGCCCAGTAACTTTTCCACGACCGCTTCGTGACCGTTCTTTGCAGCCCAGTGCAGGGAGGTGCGTTCCAGGCTATCGCGCAGACAAGGACGCGCGTGAAAATCGAGTAGTAGCTGTATTATGATCTCATTTCCAGCTTTGGCAGCCAAGTGCAGGGCCGTTCTCTTGAGCCCCCAGGAATCAACGAGGTTGGTGCTAGCTCCTGCGACGAGAAGTTCGTATACGGCTGCTGCGTGAGAGCCGTTCGCTGCTAGTTGTAGTGGTGTTAGCCCTGATCCCCCACCGTCGTGCCAGTCCAGGCTTGCCCCTGCTAAGATGAGTATGCGAACGATGCGTTCATGGCCGTTCGCTGCTGCCCAGTGGAGAGGAGTTCTGTGAAAGTCATCTGTCTGGCCCACGTCTGCTCCCCACTCTAGAAGCTTGCGGACTACTGATGAGTGGCCGTTGCGTGACGCACATTGTAAAGGGGTCCAGGAGTAATCGTCTAGAGTCTCAACGCTGGCATCGGCCTCTAGGAGGATTTGCACGACGCAGTGACAGCCATTTGCGGCTGCAATGTGTAGTGGCGTCTGCCCGAAGAGGTTCTTTTGGTTGTAGGAGTGGCCAGATTCCAGCAGGAGCTGGACTTCAGAAGAGTTTCCGCTGCGTGCGGCTTCGTGTAAAGGGGTATTACTTCGAGTGTAACTACACTTTGGAGGTTCCTCGATAGGTTCCCAGGGTCCCGAACCCCAGTCTGCGTTATCTGGCGAAGATCCTAGGGGTGAGTAACCGTCATCAGGCCGTGGTGTAAAGCACTCGATATCTGACGGTGTTGCTGGAATGACAAGATGCGTTAAATTCAGCCCACTTTTAGGTAGAAATCAAGAGAGCAAACCGTACGCGGTGGCGACTCGAGGTAGGTTGGCTCCTTGTGAGACCTTTTGAATCTCTCAATCTTCTGGTCCGGGACGATTCGTTTGCGCACCAAGAAGGTCGAATCCTTTCCCTCTCTTTTTCGTTTCTCTCGAATCCTGATGATGGCTTTCATCTCTTCCGTCTTCACCTTCTTCTCTAAGCCCCAGACTTTAATTCTCGTTTTGTACTGCTTCTCTCTTTGAACCTGTTAGTAAAATTCACCGAGTGAAGGAAGGGTAGGTGAGAAAGACGTTGCGTGAAAGTCGTAAAGAGAACTCATTAACTCCTTCACATCTGTCAAATTCCTCCCTTCGTCAAAATAATGCAGCTTTATCCTCTCCCTTTGAGCCGCCCACTCAGCCCGCGCGTAAACCCTCGGCTTCTTCGACTTGCCTGTGTTCTCCGGATAAGCGTATGTTTGCTGCATAGACATTTTCTTGTTGCATCGAAAGGGATCCTGATTCCCAGCGGACTCCTGCCGCAGATTCTGGAAGGGCATGTTTTATGTACACTCTCTCTCTTATACAGAACGAGGCTGTAAAGAATTGATGGTACAGATTTTTCCGTGCTGGTTGGCTGGCTTGGAAAAAGTATATGTGTGGGTGGGCTTTCTGTTATGTATGGGCTTTTTGGAGCGCCTTGCGGCGTAGTCGTGCAACGTGACTCACGCGTTACACACCCCAAGAGTCTGGCGGTACAAGTGTGCTACGCTACACAAAAGGGCTATGTAACGTTAGTGGGAGGAAATTTGCACAGAGGGATTTTAGGTACCGCAGGGGAAGGAGATGGCATCGGCGCCGTGATAGCATATTGTTAGCCAGTAGAGGGCCCGAGGTCGGCCGTGTATTGGAACCCCCTAGCGAGAAAGTAAGCCGTGGGTTATCACGACCTATCACTCGGGACATGTGGTCCGCAGGTAGAAATGTCTCGAATCCTCACTTTAATCCCGATCAGACCAATGAGAAGGGGTAAGGGTGTTCCGTCGGCGCTTGGCAGTGAAAATTTATTTTTCCACACAAAAACCTTGTCGGGGCCCTCACCCAGACGGCATCCCGAACAATCCCATCCTCCACAAGTCTGTGCTCGAGCATTATAGTCCATGATACCGGTATGATACCCCCGCAGTCGGAACAGTCGGCATTCATCCTGGCCTAGAAACAGCACGTCAATATGCCAAGAACTTAACTTAATATAAGTTAATTCCCCGGAAATTATCTATTAACATTTCGTGCCAAGGAAACTAACAGTAATTAACATGGCCCGGATATTCCCCTGCTCCGACCGAAATTTTACAACTTAAATATCTCCGCGAAAACTTGAGATAATCTTCTTTTCTCTCTCTTAATGTGTGGAGAATCACCCATTCTATCTTCTAATAGAGCCATAGTTCTCATCGGGATGGCCGTTGAAAATTCCTTGGGGCTTGAAGTCGGGCGATATTTTCTTGGCAAAGTATGATACTCCGGCTATCTTATGGGACCCTGTATGATACCGGTATATGATACGGCTAATTACCGGATCCTTAATGATTGACGTCACCAAAACAATTTGAAGCCAGGCACGTGATAATCTAGATTGGGCCAAAGTTTCTGGGCCACTTCTCCTGAGTCAAGGCTTGGCGTGAGTTCCATATCCCAATATCATTCGACATCCCCAAGTGACGTTATGACTTCGGCCCCTTAACTTCCAGGAAACGTGACTACCGTACCTTACGGGACTAGGCGAAGCCCGGCCTTTTGTACTCTGCTACCCCCCGGAGCCCGCCTAAGAACTCACGATGAACGACCCGGATCTCGACGAACCGACACGAGAGCAGACACGTGAGGTCGAACGGTCACTCAGAGGGGGGGCGAGGAAAGCCGATGGGGAAAGCACTAGCAGACGCCGGAGTGGCGGCGGCAGCAGGATCGGGAGCCCCAGGGCGCAGCTCGGAGGGGAGTTGGTGAAAGAGGGGGATGACAATAAGGTAGAGAAGGCACTTGCCCAACCAAAGTTCGTTGTTCAGAGTTCGTTTTTGGAATAGGACGATGCTAAAACTGAATTTAGCATGTGGTGGATCACCTCCATCGCTTTTTCTTTCATGGCGGTTACGTATTCCACCTGGGGGGAAAGAGACGGAGGCGTGGGGAATCGATGATCCGGCTTGGTAAATGATTTTTTGGTGATAGGCGACATATCTTTGGTGGAACTGTTTACTGATCCGTGTCCTGGTGCCGCAGGCTTATCGCTATCAACGCGGTGTCTTTAACTTTCGCTCTAGTTGCCAACGTTTGTCTCTTATTAACATTTGCTCGCCGGATACGCTATCAATTATCCCAACCGATAGTAATAATTTTTTGGTACGACATCCTATATCATTTCACCCCTTCCAATAGATATATTTCTGACAGATATAGGTATATATCTTCATTTCTATTGATCGCGCTCGTCGCCGCTACACCCAAGCACCTCCAACTCTACCCCCGCCAAGAATATGCCTTCTCTCAATCCTACTACTACGGCATACTATCTTCAACGCTATACTTCATTGTAGCAACTTTCCTATTAGCAAACTATTTCAACAGCATAATACTAAAACGCTACCCGCCAATCTTCAACAGGCCAACCCTCTCCCAGCGAGCCTTGATGCTCCAGACAATAAGTCTCACCTTCTACCATGGCGTTGGAGCGCTGGTCTTCAGCAAGATAGAAGGATGGGAGTATGTCGACGGCATATACTGGGCCGACTACACCCTCCTAACCGTCGGCCTGGGCAGCGACTTCAAGTTGGAGAAAACCCTCTCAAGAGCCCTACTGATCCCGTATGCCATCGGCGGTATAATAATCCTAGGCCTGGTGGTCGGCAGTGTCCGCTCGCTAGTTCTGGAGCGTGGAAAGATAAAAGTACAACGTCGCGCGATTGAGAAAGAGAGAATGAAATGGATAAAGCGACTAGAGGAGGAAGAACAGGAGCAAGAAGGGAGCCGATCCCGGCCCAAAAGCGAAGAAGAGAAACTCCTCGATGAATTCCGCCTCATGCGCAAGATTGAGAAAACCGCCAATAGGAAGAGTAAATGGACCTCCCTCGCTACTTCCCTGACGGCGTTTCTGTTTCTCTGGCTGGGCGGCGCCATGGTCTTCACGTTCTCGGAGCGGCGCCAGAAATGGAGCTACTTTGAGTCCTTGTACTTCACCTATGTAACGCTCTTGACGATAGGCTACGGCGACCTCTACCCAGAGTCCAATTCGGGAAAGCCATTCTTCGTGGTCTGGACGATAATCGCCGTGCCCACCCTTACAATCTTGATATCGAACATGGGCAACACGGTGGTGGGTATGATTCAGAAAGCCACGTTCTGGGTCGGCGCGAGGACAGTCCTGCCAGACCTGGACATTAACATCTCACTCACCCGGAAGCTCAGGCTGATGAAACGCACCAATATGGAAAAACAACTCGAAAAATCCGTCGTAACCACCGCCAACACCTTCCCGGAGCGGGCACACAATCTACAAGAAAAAGAGCCACTACCAAAACAATTAGCAGTAGAAATACGCATGCTGACAAAACACGTGACCAGTAAGCCGCCAAAGAAATACTCCTTCGAGGAATGGGTGCGATTCTTAGGATTATTGGGGATTGGGTGGAAGGAAGGGGACAAGTGGAGCTGGTTGGATGAGGGCGGCCCATTGGCGAGTTCTTTGAGTGAGACTGAGTGGCTGCTTGAGAAGATGTGTCAGAGGTTGGAGGGGAATACCGAAATATTGGGTGGGAAGGAGGGGATCAGGGAAGTTCATGGTCACGGGGGGGATAACCGCCTGTGAGATGTATCATAAACAGGTGAGAAGGGGGGGGTTGTTTTCGCTGTTTTGTTTGATTACTTTATTCTTTAGGTATCATATAGTACAGTACATATGCTCGGGTTTGGCACAGTGCATACACGGGGGAGATTTCGGGGCTTCCTTTATAACTTGTCTTTTTCCTAATGTACACGATATATGTATTTGTTATTGTAAAGTCCTAAACCAAATCGGTTCTCTCGACACCAGCTCCACATCAAATCTGGAGAAAATTGGGCGTTTTCAATGCCGCAGCCCCAACGCTGCTTTGCTGAAAACATTTTGAATACTGACATCAGCTTGAGAACCACTTTGTGCCTAACACCGCGCAAGCAAAGAAAATAGAAGGACAACCCCATTCCCCACCAAAAACAAAATAAAAAATAATAAAAATAAAACCTTAATCAGAGCTATGATACCAGGAATAACCACCAACCTTCCCAAAAAAAAAATTTAAAAATCCAAGACATTACATTTTATAGATGACTACAATCACCTCCAAAATTACCCACAAAACTTTTCTCTCTCTCTTTCTCTTTTTTTTATCTTAATTTTATTTTATTTAGAAATCCTCCCTCAATCGAGTCCCCAGGTATGATATGATAAGACCGTCGGAGCCAAAGTTTCCCGACCACAACAGGGCTCCCAACCCTCAAGGTTTTTTTGGCATCGCAACCGGAGCAGCTATTTTACCGGAATATGACGGATGAGATCTACATCATTTCCGAAGAGCGGGGATATATAAAGTGTAAAAGGACTAGATTGGGCGGCACGGGTATATTTTCGTCCGAATATCAAACTCCGTGGGAAAAATTGCCCATTCGGGGTGGATCGGAATTTGTCAGATTTTTTTTTCCCTCGAGCGGATGGAATCGTTTGTTTTGCGGCTGTGTTTATCGATGCGAAGTGGATTTGAGCCTTTATGCTGTGTGGTCCAGTGCCGTTACCGGTATGATATATATCTTCGCATGAATGGGAGATACAACGGATCATGGCCTTATCGTACTGTACAGTACCAACGTCTTCTTTCCACCCCCTTCATAACGTCCAAGAGCTAAGTACATTACCGGTATCCAAGGATTCGATAGCACTGTATGATACATCGGTGATTTTTTTTTTTGTGAAACCCCGAGCATGGGCGGTCTCCGAGTTGGGGTGGGGGGTTGAAACGTAGATTTTAGGATGCCAGCAAAGTTAACGACGGGGGGGGTCAGAAATTTCCATCAGCAAAGAATCAAAAAGAAATAGGTTCCATAATTTCGAACCCCCTTTCCCCCCCATCATAATATTTGGATAAATCCTCCCGTGCATCGATTCGTATATAGCACGGCATGCACAGTACAGACCCAACTTCAAGTCATCCAGATCTCACTTCTTTGCGTAAGCATTCACAACAATCCCCCCGGCGACTACATTCAAACAACCACCCGGAAGTCCCAAAAAATACTCTGCAACAATAACGATAATAAAATCGGCCAAACCCATATTACCGAACCCTGTTACCCTTGTCTTCGACGGATCGGATACGACGATAAAGGGAGCGTGAGGAATCCGAACACCACCATCACAAAGACGTAAACCCGAACAACGGAGGAAGAACGCCTCAACCCGCAGGCACCTCAGCGGCTATTTATCGAAATTATCCACTTGGCATTCCGTCCCTCCCCGCGTTCTCACTTCTTCGGTGGTAGTAGCATCCGTTCTCCGAAAGTTCTTTGTGGGTTTCTACCCGTGGATGGAACGCGCTCCAGGGATCCAGATGAAACGTGACATCTTACGGAGGTACAGCTCCTAAGTTTTGTATGTTCCACAGGGGTTAAAGGCAGCAAACCTCGCTTGTGGAACCTACAAAACTTAGGTGCTATACCTCCGTACGGTTACTTGTACGGGTGGAAAGACAGGCACGGCCGGGAGTGATCGTTCTATTCTTCCAGGGTGGATGTTGGTGTTGGTATATCTCTGGGTATCATATCGTACCCCATGTGACCCGCGAGGACCAACACAAACTATGATACCGTAGGGGAAATGGCAGGACAAACCGCCGTGAGGGCTCGAATACAGGTAATTGGGCATTGGGCTAAGTTATGACAGGATGTTGGAGTTTGCCTTAGTAAGCCCTAGTTGTTATTTTCAGTGTTTTTCGACCCCTTTTCGAGAGGAAATTCAAGACCGCCTGCCGTAGCACGTGTTTCCGTTAATTCGAGTTCTTCCTCGAGTACCGGTGTGGAAGTGTCTCTGTTGTCTTCCGTAATCTGGATGGTGTGATTGACCGAGCCGGCACCGGGAAAAGAGTAATGGTAACAGGGTGGTATGCTATTGGATAAGGTAGTGATACTGTACCGAGGATATCGACTAGGAAACAGAGGCGAGATGATAGGTGGAAAGGGTGATAAAGCGGGACCTGAAATAGATGGATAGGAATCAGGATCTATTGGTAGCTCAGGTGGTGGTTGTCGCTCATGTCTAACTAAGGTAGGAAAGACCAGGTTTATATACAGCAAACCAAGCATGCCAAGACACCTCTATATAGGAGATTCTATAGGGTAAAAAGCCCTATCAAATATCACAAAAACATAACCAGAGAACCGCCAAACCTTTTTCACACCACACCGGTACTCGTACAGTGTGTGAAAGACCATTTTATTGGGAAAGTCCGTACAGTATCCTATTCTATAATATTATCTCACTCATCATTCTTATATCAAAATGCAGCATAAACATAAAACTCCAACGTGAATAAAACGTAAAGCCATATCGTTACCACGGAACGATGTACAGTACTGGGGTCTGACAACGCCAAACCGGGCGTATTAAAAAGACGAATAACAATAACAACAAAAAAGAACACCGAATCTAACCGCAAAACACATCCCCAGGACACCCAGTAGCGCTTCCGTGGGTACTCGACCCAATACCTGCAATCTCAGAAATGGCATTAACTACGCCGCCAAATCCTTCGCCAGCCATCATACCCGCGGCAATAGCGTAGGCGAAAATCTCAAAGGTGGCGGGATTCCTCTTGGCCCAGGTGTAAGCGATGATAGCACCAGTCATCATAGCAGTAGCGAACTGTGTTTGCGGAAGGACGAAAGCGAGACCCATGGTCATAAAGTTGGGCACGTATGCGCGGTACTTCTCTCTGTGTCCTGTAAGGTAGTTGTGCCTTACGATGACCACGGCTGCTGCTAGGATGGCGAAGAGGATGGAGAAGATGCCGGAGGATTTCGGGATTGGTATCTTTGGGTTTGTGGCGGCAATTGTGACGGCGCGCCAGGCTGCCGCTGATGGGGCGGAAAAGGTGCATTTCTCGGCTTCAAGATCCACAACGCAGGGGTAGGCCTTCATGAATAGGATGAAGATGCCGGGGGACATGAACATTGCGACTACGGAACCCATCGCTTGCGCGTACCATTGCAGAATCGGTGGGGTGCGAAGGAGGAAACCAACCCTGAAGTCGACTGTGAGATCGGTACTTTGGGATGCGGCTCCTGAAGCGATGGCTCCTCCGATAAGGTTCAGTCTTTCAGCAGTGGCTTGTGGGAGATTGGCGCCCGAGGATGCACCACCGAGGATGAGCTGGGAGGCTTTTGCAGCCGTGGTTAACGGAGTAGCATCTGATACTCCCGTGCACTGAATCACCAAGAACGCGAATATGAAACCAAGGAGAATGGCGAGAATCGACATGCCGACGTTCAAGTGATATTGCAGGCCAAGGACAATGCAGGTTGCGATAATAGTGACGATCAGTGCGGGGCCCCATTGCCAGAGTTTGACCTGGTCGTCCTCGGATGCGGGATCCTCAACAATGTCCTCCATCTCAATCCGTGAGTGTCTTTCGAGGAATGGGCTCCTTTTGCCGAATTTTCTCGCACCAGTGTTGAGGCCCGTTGCAATCCCCTTCCAGGCCGATTTGAAAGCAAACCAGATTAATTTGTACTGCACGAAAAGTTCGGCGAAGGACGCGGCAAGCATGACAAGCACACCACTATTGATCGTTAGTTATGAGGATTTCAGATACCGCAACAGGATACATACGGCCAGAGAAGCCAGTAACGGGGGGAAGGATTGTTGACAGGATTCTTCAGGCTGAAGGAATAGAAGCTAACTAAGCCCTTCCACTTGTCGTATCCTGGGTCTCCCTCCGAAAACATTTGAACACCAGATGCCATGCCGTTATGTACGAGGAGAGGGCCAATGATACCTAATCGCCCGTTAGGCCATCCACCCACCATGCAACACTCAAGGAAGCTCACCCCAAGCAAGGACGGAACCAGCAAAGAACGAAACAGCAGGATTAAGACCAACAAGCATTCCACTTCCGATAAACGCAGGTGTCCATTCAATGATCCATCCCCAGTTCTCGATAGCAAGGGCCTGGTTTGAGTATCCAGACCAGACAAAGAACCAAGTGAAGATATGCCAATCCCATAGAACACCAGGAGCATAAGAAGACCCGACACGGAAGATAATGGCAACGAGAAACGTGATAGCTAGTGCCTTGGTCTTCCTCTTCGAAGCCCTTCCCGCCGCTCCGGTAAGGGAGTGCATGGAGCGGATGGTCATTGCTGTAGCGGTCGCGGTAGGAAAATAGAGCTTCAATTCCCTCGCGGTATGGATAATGAAAAACTTTCGCACTTTTACACTCTGGTTAATTAATGCATCTATGAAGAGAAGGGGACAACAAACATACAAGGAGTGGCGAAAAACAATCCATAATACGCCGAGACAATGGTGAAAGTGAGCAAACGGGGAAAGTCCGACACAGGGTCATTGAGCAATTTCAATTGGTACAGAGCAGGAATTGCGGTCACAAAGATGCCACCAAGACCACCGGCAGCAGTAGCAGATGTCTGAATAATGGAATTCTCCTTCGGCCCGAATGAGCCACCAAGAATGGGGAAGTTCTGACCTAGCGTCTTGCTGAATACGGTCAAGATAGCAAAACCAAAGATGGCCCCAAACAGATTCGCGGCGAAGGTCCATCCGGATTTGAGACCTTTTTTTCCCATTACAGTACATTAGTTTACATTTTTTCTTTTCTTCTCTTCTTTGATTATTAGTCCTACAAGGGGCGCGCCATTACTCACCTAGATAAACGTTGGAGGCATTGACCAACCCTCCCAACATACACCCAACAACCACTGCACGAATTGTGAGAATCTGTGAGTGAGTTTCTTCCGGAACTCCCTCGACGATGGGAAACGGGGTGAAGGGATCCCAATCGGGCTCGGAGGCAATACTGTCGTCCTCATCCTTGGCCCTGTGTTCCAAACGGAGAGAGTGCTTCCCCTCTTGCTGGGGGGTTTCTATACCCCCCTTGATGTCATGTGTGTTGGAATTCATTCTCTTCCAGCGAACTCTTTCCAATGGCTTCTCAGAGCTCAAAGGCAGAATTGAGGGTGTGGTTGGAGAGGGAAGAAACGAGGGAGGAAAGTAAGAGAGCAGAACAGGAATACGGACCCATTGACTATATAAACTCTCTCCCGCCTATAGTAGCAGCAGTATCTCTCGGGACGGCCGGAACAGGCGTTAATCCGAGTTCCCCCGATAAATGGATATCGTAGGAGAGGGGCAAGAAATATATGACTGCGTAATCCCATTAGAAGCGGCAAGCTACGGTATCTCTGTCCATACTCTCCCTACAGGCAGCGGTAAGAATGCCCTGGGGACACATGGGAGTCCGGCCAGCTGCACGCAATTCTTCCCGATTCACCGCCCCAACTTCTCGGCGCTGCTGCGATCGCTTCGTGCAGGTCCTTTGCTTCCCTCATACCCTCCCCTACCCCTTCATCACCTCTCCCTCTTTCTGTTACCCCTCCTTCCACATACCTACCGCTACAGCCTCTTCGCATGAACAATAAAACGATGTCGTAGCACTCTACAGCCCGCTACCCAGGGCCTCGCTCTACTGGATACCTCGCTGAACCGGAGAAACTCTGCGGCAGCATCCAATCCTCATACAAAAGCACTCGCTGAGCTAGAAAGCAGGTATTCACATTCGTATAGAATTTGAATGTCCCTTGTCCCTTGTTCTCACACAATTTTATTCTGCTGAAGCGGATTCCTGTGATATAGCGAAAAGGGAATGGACGGGAATAATATTTGGATGATAGACCGGCTTGATAGCATCGAGGATGGAGGTTTTCTTGCCCCTGGCATCCTATGAGCACAGAGCGTCGCTCCCTTAGAGTATTACACGTGCCTAGGGTGCTCCGCCGATACTATCCTTGCCGTCCCAGTCTCCGCAACGGATCATTCCCCGTCTTGTTGTGGCTTGGTCAAAGGCCAATATCAAGTGTCGCCGCACTTTTGAACGCGGAAGGAGCGACCCTCCACGCCAACTAAGGTAACGCGCGCAGTATCATACTACAAAAACAATTTAAAAGTGCAGACCGAAAGTCATCGATACTGGTAGAGACGATCTGCTTTGTGCCGCGGGTATCACGAACGTTCTTCCTCTGCCCTGCACTCCCCGCTCTACCCACCTCGCTGTAGCCACACCTCTATTTGTCCGGTACCCCAAAAAAAGATGAGGGGGAAAAAAAAGAGAGCCGCCCCAGCCCGAGGACATGAACATAGATGAAATTCGGAGGTTTTACAAGAGCAGCCATCCCGGATGGCGGGGTGTGTAGCCGCATGCACCAGCAACCGCGATATCTGGACCCCTAATGCGTCCAAACCAACAGGAAGCGCAATCACTTGCCCCAGCGTCAAAGCGAATTTGGATTTTTAACCTGTTTATCCTGCGCTGATGACCAAACAAAACTGCGCATTGCAGCCACCTTCTCTTCTCGGACACCTCACCATCTCGAGCCAGGGAGCAGGAAGAGGCAGAAGGATGGGGTTTGGTGAGGGTATCATCTACGCTTGCATATCCGGTGTGTGCCACAAAGGGTCCTAGGGTGCACAATTTGATTGGTCTCCCCACACACATAGACTTTTACCTTGGTTAACAGACGGACGGGCTCCATGGGAGTTCTTGATATTATACAACCCTCAAGCAAAAAGGGGGCTTGAGGATTGAAGTGGCCATTACCGGCGCCTGCCCGGATTGTTTCCGGGACAACAGCGAGGGGCCCCCCATGCTGGGGGCACTCCGCTAACCTTGGGTTGGCGAGTTTGAACCGCCCGTTTTTCTTCCCGTAGTGACTGGTGAGTACCCACCGTACCAGTGTACCGTTGCATGACAGGANGCTGTTCTCGTGCTTCTAAATCGTGCCAATTTGATAGCATTAAATGCCGTGTTCCGGATTGCTTGGTGTCTGTTTAACAATTTGTCGGCAGCCAGTACTGCAGGGTTCTTGAAGTTTACTAGGTGAAGTAGTGGGTAATTCTTTCCAAGAACCGCTTTATACGGTGACATACGGAGGGTTTCTGACTACTATGCATTCAGGTATGCTGCTGTCTCTTGTATGGTATCGAACCAACTGTTTTGCCTTGTGTTGACTAGGTTTCGAAGAGCTGTTTTTAATTCTCAAATCTTCCTTTTGACTTGTCCATTTGTTTCATGGTGGCCTGGTGCCGCTTTGATGTGCTCGGGGGGGCCAAGACATCCAAGATGACACAGGTCAGCGAGTCATACTACCAGTACAAGGGTAGATCATGAATTCATGGTATGATATCATACAGAGCAGGGATCAGATGTTAGCTAGCAATGGTATAGCATCCTCAAGAGTAGTACTATAACTTTCTTCAAATCAGAGCTATTGAATTCAATAAAGCAAGAACTAAAGCAGTAAAATATACTGTGATCACAGGCCACCATTACTGATTAAATTTTTTTTTCCCCTTTCATTATTCCTATTACCTGTTTATGGTCCAGGTTGGAAACAATACTTTCCCCAGTGTTCCAAAATTCCACACACAAAAGAGGGTAACCACTCCTGCTCTGTACTGCAAATTTATGATCTATTCTTGTATTACGGGGTGGACAAAAGTCGGGTGCGTTTCCAAATTGAGAGGGGTAATTACATGAAGACTGAGCAACATTAGAAAGTTTGAGTAATATGCAGTAATCAAAATTGATGAGAGAAAAAAGTTAGGTATATTTTTGTTATTCTTATAGAAATAAAAACTAAAATACAACACTCAGTATGTAACGTGTTTGGGCCGGGCCCTAGTCACATAGCTGTATGATAGGAGCAGATGGCATCTTGATCAACAAGAAGTGAGCGCTGCTGGCTAAAGGAGTCTTCGACCGGGGTGTAATTGGAAATCAGAGAACTAACTGTTCAACCAAGTATATTAAGAATACTGTCAGTCGAAGTCTGCTGTTTCCACTGTGGGAATCAGCGGTCTTTGAATACAGCATACCACTTATCTCCAGTATGAGCGATATTCTAAAGCATTGTGTGTATCAACCGATAGCACTCAAAACAATACAAGTATCAAACAATACTACAAAACCAAACATAAAGCAATGTGTGTATCAACTAATAACACACGAAATAATACAAGTATCAAGCGATACTGTGAAATCAAACATAAAGAAATATGTGTATCAACTGATAGCACACGAAACAATACAAGTATCAAGTGATACTGTGAAACCGCAACATAAAATACCCTAGTACCCGTCCTGGTTACATTCCGAAAATAAAATAACAATTTCACCAAATAAAATAAGCTAATGAAATCCTAATAGTCGGCAAACCTGCTATTCTCCTGAAAGTCCCCGTAGGACCCATCCTCATCGTCATTGCTATGCTGCAATAATCTCATGTTGTCCTGCAACATCCATTCTGCACCCTGCAACCATCTTTTCAAACACTCCTGACATGGCGCTCTGCGCACAAAGTGACCTGACTCCCAGTAGTGTGGTAGGTCCACGAAGTTCCATACTATCCGGTCCTTCCATTCCTCCGTTTCGACATCAATTTGCCCGCAATCCTCGCGGTGATCGATATTGAATATCATCCAGTATGCGCTTAGTGGGATGATTTCTCGGTATAGCAGGTATCCCAAAATGAGGTCTCGTCCCTTTATGCGGAGTTCTTCGTAGTTCGACATTTCTTGTTCTTTTTTAAGAGGGGTTAAGGTTTGTAGGGTAACATTTCTTGTAATGGTTTTCGTTTGGAGGAATCTGGGGAATGGTGGGTGGTATTTATGTCTTAGTGTTGGCCTTGCTCAGGTGTTGGCCTCGCTTAAGTCTTAGGGGAAGGTGGGTAGTACTAAATTTTGGCTTTTTCCATCTCCACGCATATCTCACATCTTTTCGTGCCCCAGTAACAACCACTTCCAAAGCGGAATATGTTAGACATTGTTTCTCCCCACATCCGTCCCATCAACTCTGTTGTTATTTCTAGGCATTTGTTACAAATATGTATGAATAATCGGTGCTTAAGGTATTGTCGAGGGCTAATTTCACGGTTCACCAATAGTCCCATTAGCTGCTGGCGCAGTCTTCAAGGCACTTGCTCATAGTTTGACATCGTAAGGCTGTTGGATGGTGGTTTTCTTCTTTCGCTATTGCCAGTACCCAGTTTCGGCCAGTTGTTCTAGGTATGCAGCTTTGCCTTCCATGACCTTATTTTCATCTTCATTGCTTTCAAAGTCGCTTTCAAAGTGAGCTGACCAAAATCCATCCTGTATCCCTTGGTCTGTGTCCAGGCGCAGGTGTTGGATTTCTGGCAGGGTTGGGCTCCACGCCACTGTCACATGGTTTATCGTAGGGGGTAACTTGTCCTCTGGTTTGTTGTCTTCCCACCACTCATTTATCAATTCCATCATATTTTCCAAGGCCTCAAGGCGTTCCCAGCTATTCTCCGTTTCCGGGTACCCCACCCATTCCACTAGGAATTGGTCACGGTCATACCATCTTCTATGGTCTCATATTACTTCTACTTCCCATTCCGGCTTCTCGTTAACCACGATCAGGGGTGGTTTCACATGGCTCCATCCCGGGAAGGAGCTATCGTCATTAGGGAGGTATCGTTTCATGGCGGATGCATCGAATACTGCTTCTAGGTTTCTGTACATTCTGCCGTCCATTTCCACCGCGTAGTTTTGTGTATGCTCATTGTATCTGCTTATCTTGAATGGTCCATTCCAGTGCGGTTGCAATTTCTTGCTGTGTCCCGACTCCGTTGTGAATAAACTTCTGTATACTAGTAACAGATTACCTTTTCCTATCGGTGTATGGTGTCTGCGTCGTTTTGCTGCTGTTCTCGTGCTTCTAAATCGTGCCAATTTGATAGCATTAAATGCCGTGTTCCGGATTGCTTGGTGTCTGTTTAACAATTTGTCGGCAGCCAGTACTGCAGGGTTCTTGAAGTTTACTAGGTGAAGTAGTGGGTAATTCTTTCCAAGAACCGCTTTATACGGTGACATACGGAGGGTTTCTGACTACTATGCATTCAGGTATGCTGCTGTCTCTTGTATGGTATCGAACCAACTGTTTTGCCTTGTGTTGACTAGGTTTCGAAGAGCTGTTTTTAATTCTCAAATCTTCCTTTTGACTTGTCCATTTGTTTCATGGTGGCCTGGTGCCGCTTTGATGTGCTCGATTCCTAATGATTGACAATGCTGTCTCCACACATGTGACTCAAATCACAGGTCTGCATTGCTTACCCTTGATGTTGCGTAACCATGGGGAGTAAATATTTTGTTGCGCAGTAGTTCCGAGGTTGTTATTGCGGTTACTTTCTTAGTTGTAGGTATCAGCCATGTGAGTCCCGAAAACCTGTCAATTTCAACCAGGATTGTATCGTATCACCAAGAGTTGTGGAAAGGTCCAGCGAAGTCGATGGCTATTGGTACGAAAATTTCAGCAGGTAAGACAATTGTCCGAGCCTTTTCTTCTGGTAACTTCGTGGGTTCTTTGTTTTCCTGACAGGTGTGACATTGTGCCAGGTACGCTCAGAGGTTCTTCTGCATTTCAGGCCAGAATAGGTACTTGGTAGCGTACCGCAAGTTTCGTTCAGCCCTCGGGTAGCCTTTATTGTAGATTTCGCTAATGACATACTCCCTCAACGTCGTATTTCTGTATGGGGGGCCTTTCGGGATATACAGGTAGTCCTCCCGGTATCTGGTTTTTGTGTACAGCATTCCCTTTGCAACCTTGTAGGAGGACAAGTCTCCTGTGGAGTCCATACTCTCATCGAGTTTTTTCCAAATTGGTTCGCTCCGGTATGCTGCAACCATATGTGCTGGGAACATTCCGATCATTTCGTTTATTGTCTGTAAGGTATCCAGCTCGTCTTCTATTTCACTTCCTCTTGTTACTTCAGGTTGGTCCCCTCCTTGTTGTCTTCCAAAACATCTTATAGCCCACGCCGATATCCAGTCATCGATGGCGGCATCACTGTAACTATTGTCTCATTGCTAAGTCTTTCTAGCCATTCTGCTCGTCTAATCGGTGACGGGCTGTCAGGTCCAGGCATTCGAAAAGCTGCTATTATCTCGTTGCTAAGTTTCTCTATTGGTTCTGATTCCGGCATTTGGAATGCTGGGGCTTCTGGGTTCAGAATTGCTGAGATAGCGTAGGACCTAGGCACTGGTTGGATAAGGGTGGATGGCCCTTCCCCTGCGCTACTTGGTCTACCACCAACAGTTTGTTGCCACCCCCAGTCATCGATTGGAGGGAACTCCGGAGGGCTTAGCTCGATTTCTGTACTTGAAAGGCTTGGTCCTTCGCTAGGCAGGTAAGGTGTCGGGTTCTTCCGCTGTCTAGGGTGATTGTTTGTGAATTTGATCTCGGTTTGATGATATGGACAATGGTTTACATAGCTGTGCGAGTAGTGAAGTTTGCTATGTTGGAGATCCTTGGGTGGTGTGCTCCGGGGAGTGCACTTGTCACCCCAATCATTTCCGTAGTGATTGAGCAGGGGCTCTCAGGAGGCACAAGGGCCTGCTCGGGGTACTCAGTATAGGAGTAAGAAGGGGAGGTAGGGAAGAATTCTTGCTTGGGCTCCATTGTGTTTGATTCTTGCTCATAAACTGTGTTATTCGAGATATCATGTGCTTGCTTTGTGAAGTCGTGGACATAGAGTGGGTTCAAGTCTGATCTGCCCTTGTATATCTGGGAAAGGGTGTCTGCTAAATAGTTCGTACTTCCTGGCTCATAGACTATCTTTGCGTTGTACCTTCCTAACGCACTGACCCATCGAACTTGCTTTCTGCTTGGATTCTTCGCAGTCCGTAGATGAGTCAAGGGTTGGTGGTCTGTTTCTATCTTGAAAGTGTTTCCCATTAGGACATTGTGGAACTGGTTAAGCCATTCCACCATTGCTAAGATCTCTTTATCGGTAGTTCCATAATTGATCTGTGCATTGGTGAACTTCCTGTTGTGTAACGAGGCTAGTCGCGCCATCTCGTATGTAGGTCTCTGTCCCACCCAGGCTCCTATTCCTGAATCTGAGGCGGTCTCAATTAGCCAAATTGGTTGCTCGCTTCGTATATCCATTGGTCGCATGACTTTGCGATCGATGATGTGCTTTTTTATCATCTTGAATGCGGTCTGATGGGTGGTCGTCCATACGAATTGCGTATTTCTCATCAGATCTGTTAGTGGTGCCGTTAAGGTAGCATGGTGTGGGAGGAACTGAGCCACATAGTTCACTATTCCTAGAAAGCGTTGCAATTTCTTTTTGTTACGAGGTGTTTCCCACCCTGCAATGCTTGACATTTTCTGGGGAGAGCCATGGATCCCCTCATTATCCACTATGGGTCCTAGTACTTCTAGCTTATCTGCGAATAGTACTGACTTTTTCTTGCTTGCATAGAACTTTGCCTTTCTGAGTCAATCACATACCTGGCATATGTGTTTCTCGTATTCCTCTGATGTATCTGAGAATATGAGAATATCATCAATGTATACCCATACAAAATGATGTTAAAATTCGCTTAGGAGGTCTTCCATTATCCGCATGAAGGTTGCAGGTGCATTCATGTCTCCTTGTAGCATTACCTTGCGGACAAATACTCCAAAGGGGGTCTTAAATGAATTGAACTTAACACAGTCTTTGTCCACTCATGCTTCAAAGTATGCGTCACTTAGGTCAATCTTACGCCTGATTTTCGTTTGTCCTATGGGGTTAAGGATCTGCTGTACGTTTTTAACAGATGGACTATCCATGATCGTGTTGTCCTTTCGGACTTACAGGTCTAGCAGGGGGCGGATCCTTCCCTCTGACTTGGGTTGTAGAAACGTAGGTGCTGCTCCGGGAACTTCCTGTCGCACGATAACTCCCGCCTATAATTTCTGGTTTTTCTAGTTCATGAGTTTCTCCTTGTACGCTTCTGGGATCGAGTATGTCGGTTGCTTTGGTAGGTCGGTTGGATCTTTTAATCGAATCTGGTGGCTAATCTTACAGACAGGGGGTAGCCTTTCAGAGACCTTGTCCAGGAATGCATCCTCGTATTCTTCGAATAATGTTGTTGTAGTGGTCTCTGATACAGCGGCTCGGAATTCCCTGCTTCTTGGTTTGCATAGTACACGCAGTCTGTTATTGGGAAACTCCACTGCTTTATCCCCACACCTGATAAGGGCATTGTGTCTTTGTAGGAATGGATTACTATGAGGGCGTTATATTTCGCAAGATTTCCTACCAACATGTCCTGATTTGTCCATTTCTTTTTTCCGCTTCCCACCGTCAAACCACACTTTTTATGGCTTGAGGAGCCGGAGCCTTCCATGGCCATATTGACTGTTGTCGGTTGCGGTAGAGGTTCTGTAGGGATACCATGGGTAGAGATAAAGGTGGCGCTAATCATGTCATAGCCGCTTGTTCCCGTGTCGAATAGTAACTATGCTGGGTGGCCGTCTATGTGAATTGTTCCTTCTAGAGCATCACGGGGGCTGATTGCCAGCGTTGGTTGAGTTCGCAGGTATTCCATTTCCACAGAGTTAATTTCCACTTCGTCGTATTCGGTTGCTTCCATGTGGTTCGTACTTGTTTCTTGCTTAGTTGATTTTCCTTTTCCCGTTTTGGCATAGCAGTGCTTTCTATAGTGCCCCTTTTGTGCGCATTCGAAACATGTGCCTTCATCGTGTCGCTTCTGCTTCTTGTCCTTTCTGTCTTTCGACACTTTGCGGTTAGCTTGTTCCTTTCTTGTGTTATCACGTGATGACAATCCTTTGCTGCTCCGTAGCTGGGGAACATGCGTCCAGTAAACTACGGTCTCACAGAGGATGGCATCCTTGCGTTCAGCTCGCTTAATGATCCTGTCAAGCGAGTCTCCATTTTCCTCCATGGGTTCTACCTCCTGGCATAGTCTGGGATGCATTGCTTCATACAACCTCTGCCGCAGTGTGTACTGGGATACTGTCGCAGTGGGTAACCTTCCATGGTACATTAGGAGTTCTGTTGCTACCAGTGTTATCTTTTCTGTCTTTCCGTTCCAGACTTGTTGGATTTCCTTGAACTTCTTACACAGTTCTTCTGTATTTCATGAGGACTGGAATCTGTCCAGAAGGTATCTTATCAGGGTTGTTCCTCGTATTTTTTCCTTGCTATCATAGTGGTTCCTGGCTTGACGATATGCTTCTTCTGCCTTTCCCATACAGAAACTTCCGAAGTATACTCCACTTCCTTCTTTGGTCTTATCCACGTCGTGCAAGGTGAGATATTGGGAAATGGTGGTTACCCATTGGTCAAATGCCTTAGGCTTTAGGTCATTCTTTTCACCTGAGAATGTGGGTGGTAGTGGGAGCTTGACTTTGGGTCCTGTTCTTCTGGCCCCTGGGCCGGGCGGCGCAGCAGATTCTCCTTCCGACATATCGTGTTCGGATTCTTCGCTGCTGGAGCTATCGTCCAATAAGCTTTCTGTAGAGTCACTGGCAGGTTTGTCAGGAGGTTCTGCTGCAATCGAGTGGTCTGATTCTTCCCCTTTGCTGTTTTCCTTCTTTGGTGTACGCTGAGGCGGGCTATCTTTCCTCGCTGGTTGTGCCAGCAGCTTTCCTTTACTGGGGCTTGGGGGAAAAAGCCCTGCGAGGCTTGTCGCTTCCTTTGCTAGCTTGTCTGATGACTCGCCAAAGGTCTGCTTGGCCAAAGCGGGAGCTAACTGTCTTTCTGCTTTGTCGATTGAGAAGTCACTCTTTGGCCCCATTGGTTTCTTAAGTTGCCTTGTTTTCGGAAGGCCTTCCTGTGGGACCTCCTTCCCACTTTGAGTCTTTAGTGACTCTATGGTAGCGTGTTGGCAGAGCTGAACCTTCTGTGGTTCTGCCGCTCCCCACTGCTAGCTTCGCTGTTGGACTTTCGTAGATTGATCGGACCAGGTCAGGGCAGGTGTCTAACCACTTGCTGATGTTAAAAAAATGTAACGTGTTCGGGCCGGGCCCTAGTCATGTAGCTGTATGATAGGAGCAGATGGCTTCTTGATCAACAAGAACTGAGTCAGGCTGGCTAAAGGGGTCTTCGAACGGGGTGTAATTGGAAATCAGAGAATCAACCGTTTAACCAAGTATATCAAGAATACTGTTAGTCGAAGTCTGCTGTTTCCACTGTGGGAATCAGCGGTCTTTAAATACAGCATATGGCTTATCTCCAGTATGAGTGATATTCCAAAACGTTGTCTGTATCAACCGATAGCACACGAAACAATACAAGGATCAACCGATACTGCAAAATCAAACATAAAGCAAGGTGCGTACCAACTGATAGTACACGAAACAATACCCGTATCAAGCAATACTGTGAAACCCCAACATAAAACAATGTCTGTATCAGCCGATAGTACAGGAAAGAATACAAGTATCAAGCAATACTTTGAAACCCCAACATCAAATACCCTAGTACCCGTCCCGGTTATATAGTATCTTGTCACTCTACCATTAGCAGTAATAACTGCTTGTAGCCATTCTGGCATATTCTTAATTAGGCTTTTAAGCCTAATTTCAGGAATTGCATTTCAGGATATCCTCAATGCTACTTCCAATATAGCAATATTTGGGATTCTTTTCCATATCTCTTCCAGTTGATTTTTCATATCTAATCACAGTGCTTCAATGACATTTTGTTCTGAAGACCAAGCTGGTCATAGTATAGATTCCATTTCATCTAGCCTGTAATACTGGGTTGCATATATCTTATATCCTGGTATACTATTCTCAATAATAGTAACTCAACTCTATTTCTCACAATATCTATGCCAAATTAGTATAAGATATGGATACATAATCCTCTTAATATATTTACCAGAGTTAACTTTAGCTTTACTATGAAGAAAATCCAGCGTAGACTTGAAAAGTCCTATAAAAACTGCTTTGAATTATCTTTATTTGATGCCTGGACTCAAAGGTCTTGTTAACACAATCCTTGTACAACTCTGCTGAGGCCTTCCAGGTTACTTATAACTGGTGGCTAAAATCTACCATTGAAAACCAAGACTTATCAGTTCAAAAAATGTAACTCCAATTATTGTAGGTCCAGTCAAGTTATTCTTGACACCAGGACATACAAAGAGGGTAATGTTCAGGATGGTATAATGAGGGTACTCCTAGGAAAATAAACCCAGAGGTTGTGTAACCGGTATGGGTACGAGGTTGTTTTATATTTGGTTGCACAGTATCGTTTGATACTGGTATTGTTTTGTGTACTATCGGTTGATACACATCTTGTTTTATGTTTTGTTCCACAGTACCATTTGATACTTGTCTTGTTTCATGTGCTATCTGTTGATACACACATTGTTTGGGAATATCGCTCATACTGGAGATAAGTGATATACTGTATTTAAAGACCGCTGACTCCCGCAGTGGAAGCAGCAGACTTCGATGCATAGTATTCTTAATATACTGGGTTGAAGAGATACTTCTCTAATCTCCTATTACACCCCGTATGAAGACTCCTTTAGGAAGCAGTGCTCACTTCTTGTTGATCAAGAAGCCATCTGCTCCTATCGTACAGCTACGTGACTAGGGCCCTGCCCGAACACGTTCTATTTTTTTAACCTCCGCAAGTGGTTAGAAGCCTGCCTGGACCTGGTCTGATCAACCAACGAAGCGTCCAACAGCGAAGCTAGCAGTGGGGAGGGGCAGAACCAAGAGAGGTTTGGCTCTGCCATCACGACACCATTGAGTCACTGGAGACTTGAAGTGGGAAGCAGGTCCCACGAGAAGCCCTTACCAAGAAAAGGTAACCCCAGAAACCAAAGCGGCCAAAGAGTGACTTCCCCATTGACGAAGCAGAAAGATAACTAGCGCGAGACTTTGCAAAGCAGACCTTGAGCAGATCGACAGACTAATTAGCAAAGGCAGCAACCAGCCTTCCGCGGCTATTGCCACCCAGCCCCTGCAAAGGAAAGACACCGGCGCAACTATGAAAGAAAGTCAGCCCACCCGTCGGCACACCTAAGAAGGAAGACAACGATGAAGAAACATCAGGTCACTTAGTAGTAAAGGAACCGCCAGATGAATCTCCGAGTGACCCTCCCAACAGCTCCTCAGACAACAGCTCTAGCAACGAAGAGTCCCAACACAATGTGCCCGCAGAAGAATCCACCGCGCCTCCCAGCCCAGGGGCCGGGCGAAAAGGACCTAAAATCAAAGTCCCGCTGCCACCCTCGTTCTCCGGGGAAATAGGTGACTTAAAACCTGAAGTATTTGACCGGCGGGTAACAACCACTTCCCAATACGTGGCCCTGGATAGAGTGGAAAAAACCAAAAAAGGAAGTGGAGCATACTTTGGAAGCTTCTGTACCGGAAAAGCAGAGGAAGCATACCACCAAGCAATGAACCACTATGAGAATGGGGAAAAATCAGAGGAACGACCCGGATAAAATACCTGTGAGTAAGATTTCAGTCTTCGCGGAACACGGAAGAACTATACAAAAGGTTCAAGGATATCCAGCAAGTATGAAATGGGAAAACAGAAAGAAGAACCTTAGTCGCGATGGATCTCTTAATGTATCATGGACGATTGCCTACCAGGAAGGTATCTCAGTACACGCTGGGACAAAGATTTTATGAAGCAATGCATCCGAGACTGCACCAGAAGGTAGAACCCATGGAAGAAGAGGGGGACTCCTTTGACAAGATAGTCAAGTGGGCTGAACATAAGGATGCTATCCTGCATGAAACAGGAGTTTACCAAACCCACATACTGTAGCAGAAGAACAGCCAAGGATCATCATCGCGGGACAATGCAAAAAAGGATAAACCATACCACAAAGAGGCGAAAAACAAGCAAGATAAGAAGCAGAAACGATGCGATGAAGGCACATGTTTCCAATGCGTGAAAAAGGGGCACTATGCAAAGGATTGCTATGCCAAAAAGGGAAAAGGAAAAAGAGCTAAACGGGAGGCTAGCTTAAACCACATGGAAGCAATTGAATACAATGAAGGGGAAATTAATTTGGTGGATATGGAAAGTCTCCGAACCCAACCGGCACTAATGGCACGGGCCTGTGATGCCCTAGAAGGAACGATCTATATAAAGGGCCACCCAGCCAAGGTCCTGTTCGATACAGGAACAATCGGTTGTAACTTTATTAGCACTACCTTTATCTTGACCCACTACATAAAAATAGAATCCGTACCCACACCAACAACAGTCAACATGGCAATGAAAGGTTCCCATTCTCCACGCTACAAGAAATGTGGGCTGACCATAGGAATTGGGAAAAAGAAATGGACGAATCAAGAAATGTTGGTAGGAAACTTGCCAAAGTATGACACCCTGATTGGAATGCCATTCCTAAAAAGACACACCGCTCTTATCAGGTGTGGGGACACAGCGGTTGAGTTTCCTGATGACAAACTACGAGTATTATGCAAACCAACAAGCGGGGAAATCGGAGCGGTGGTTGCAGATGCAACCTCAGCAACACTGTTGGAAGAATACAAGGATGTATTCCCAGACAGGGTCCCTGAAACACTACCTCCTATGCGTAGGATTAACCACCACATTCGGCTGAAAGACCCAACAAATCTATAAAACCAACCAACATAATCAATCCCAGAAGCATACAAGGAGAAACTCATGAACTGGATAAACAAGAAATTACGTGCTGGAGTAATTGTACAACAGGAGGTTCCCGGAGCGGCACCTATGTTCGTCCAACCCAAGTCAGATGGAAGGATCCCCCCCCTGGTGGACCTGAAAGTAAGAAATGATAATACAATCATGGATAGTCCATCGATTCCCAACCAGCAGCAGATCCTTAACTGCATTGGATGAGCAAAATTTAGGAGTAAGATTGACCTAAGCGATGCATACTTCCAAACATGGCTGGACAAGGACAGGGTTAGGTTTAACTCGTTCAAAACCCCATTCAGAGGATTTGTCAGCAAAGTAATGCTACATGGAGACATGAAAGCACTGGCAACATTTATACGAATAATAGAAGATCTCTTAAGCGAATTTTTATATCACTTTGTATGGGTATACATTGATGATATTCTGATATTCTCGGATACACCAGAAGAGTATCAAAGGCACACACGGCAGGTCTGTGATCGACTAAGAAAGGCAAAATTCTATGCAAGGAAAAGGAAGTTAGTTCTATCTGCAGACAGGCTAGAAGTACTAGGACACATTGTGCATAGTGAAAGAATCCATGCATCGCTCCAGAAAATATCGTCTATCGCAGGTTGGGAAACGCCACAAAACAAAAAGGAATTGCAAGGTTTTTGGGAATAGTGAACCATGTGGCCCAGTTCCTTCCACATCATGCGACTATGACAGCACCATTAACGGACCTAACAGGTAATGCGGCATTTGCATGGACAACAACCCATCAGAGCACATTGGAAACGATAAAAAAACGAATTGTCGATCACCAAGTCATGCGACCAATAGATATAAGAAGTAAGGAACCATTTTGGCTAGTAACGGATGCCTCTGATTTGGGGATAGGGGCATGGGTAGGACAAGGACCCACATACGAGATGGCTCGACCAGCCGCGTTACACTGCAGGAAATTCACAAACGCACAGATGAATTATGGAACCACTGATTAAGACGCCTTAGCAATAGTGGAAGCGCTTAACCGGTTCCACACTGTACTAATGGGAAATTCCTTTACAATAGTTATGGACCACCAACCTCTAACACACCCAGGAATGGCAAAGAACCCATGCAGGAAGCAAGTTAGATGGCTCAGTGCCTTAGGAAGGTACAACGGGAAGATAGTCTACGCACCAGGAAGTACGAACTATTTAGCTGATGCGCTTTCGTGGATATATGAGGGAGGATCAGACTTGAATCGACTCTATGCCTATGATCATACAAAAGAGGCAAACGACATCTCGGATAACACAGTCTACAAGGAGGACTCAACCAAGATGGATTCTGAATGGGTTATCTCCTCTACCTCCCCGCCTTACTCCTACACTCAGTACCCTAACGAGGATCCTGTACCCTCTGACAGCTCTGGCTCAGTAACTGCAGGGAATGATTGGGGCGACTGGTGTACCCTGCGAAGCACACCACCGGAAGAACTCCAACATGGTACGTTGCACTACTCGTACTGTTATGTGGATCATTGCCCATGTCATCAGACTGAGATCAAATTCACCAACAACCACCCTAGACAGAAGGGAAAACCAACCCCTCATCCTTCTTGTGAAGGACCAAGTCCCCCAAGTACAGACATCGATCCACGCCCTCTGGAGTCCCCCAAAATCAATGACTGGGTACGGCAACAAACAATCGGCAGAAGACCAGATAGTGCTGGGCAAGGGCNCTAGAGTCCCACTAAATCAATGACTGGGAATGGCAACAAATGCTCAGCGGGAGACCAGATAGTGTTGAGGAAGGGCCATCCACCCTTGCCCAGCCAATACCCAGGTCTTATGCAATCCCGGCACTGCTAAACCCGGAAGCCGCGGCTTTCCATATGCCACAACCAGATAGGCCGCCACCGGTTGGACTAGCGGAACCAATAGAGGACATTACCCATGAGACAATAGCGGGATTCCGAATGCCAGGAACTGACAGCCCACCACCTATTAGGCGAGCAGAACGACTAGAAAGTCTAACAAATGAAAGGATAGTTTCAGTTGTACCTCCAACGATGGATGAATATTGACAAGGACTTTACGATACCTGAAAAGACAGCGAGGAGAAAGACCTACCTGAAACAACCAGAGGAAGGGAGATCGAAGATGAACACAATACTTTACAAACAGTCAATGAAATGATCGGAATGTTCCAAGCCTATATGGTTGCTGCATACCGGAGAGAACCAATTTGGAAAAAAGTCAGTAAAAGTATGGACTCAACAGGAGACTTGTCCTCCTACAAGGTGGCAAATGGAATGCTGTACGCAAAAACCAGATACGGGGAAGACTGCCTGTACATCTCCAAAGGCCCCGCATACAGAAATACGATGTTAAGGGAGTATGTCATTAGCGAAATCTACAACCAAGGCCACTACAGTGTTGAACGAAACTTACAGTATGCTACCGAGTACCTATTTTGGCCTGAAAGATGAAAGGACTTCAGAGCGTATGTGGCCCAATGCCATACGTGCCAGATAAATAAAGAACCCACAAAGTTACCAGAACGAAAGTCTCAGACAATTATCCTACCGTTGGAAATTTTCGAATCATTAGCCAATGATTTTGCGGTACCCACCTGTCCATAATTCAGAGGATATGACACAAGCCTAGTTGTAATGGATAGGTTTTCGGGATTCACGTGGCTCATATCTACAACCAAGCAAGTAATGGCAATAACAACCTGGGAACTTCTACACAACAAAACATTTACACCCCATGGCTACCCAGCATCTCTAGTAAGTGATGCTGACCCACGATTGGAGTCACATGTGTGGAGACAGCAGTGTCGATTGCTAGGCATTGAGCATATCAAGGTGGCACAAGGCCATCATGACACAAATGGACAAGTCGGAAGGAAAATTTGAGACTTAAAGACAGTTTTTCGAAACCTAGTCAATGCAAGACAAAACAATTGGTTTGATACCATACTGGAGATGGCAGCATACCTAAATACAGGATGGTCAGAAACCCTTGGTATGTCACTATATAAACGTATTTTTGGGAAAAAGTACCCGCTGCTCCCCCTAGCAAATTTGAAGAACTCTGCAGTACCGGCAGCCAACGAATTATTGAACAGACCCCGAGCAATCCGTAACATGGCATTTAATGCTATCAAATTAGCGCAATTTACGAGCACAAGAGTGGTAGCAAAACGGCGCAGACATCATAGACCGATAGGGAAAGGTAACACGTTGTTGGTTTATGGAAGCCTTTTCGCAACGGAATCAGGGCGAGGCAAGAAACTGCAACCGCGCTTGCGAGGACAGTTCAAGATAATCGAATATGATGACCATATGCAAAACTTCACGGTAGGAATGGACAGCAGATTGTACAGAAACTGGCAAGGCAGATTCCACGCATCTAGTGTGAAACAATACCTCCCTAATGACAATACCACCTTCCCCGGAAGAAGCCACGTAAAGCCGCCTCCAATCACGGTAAATGAGAAACCAGAATAGGAGGTGGAGGTTATACGAGACCACAGGAGGTGCTATGCTCGCGACCAGTTTCTGGTAAAAATGGCAGGATATCCAGAAAGAGAAAACAGTGGGGAACCTCTCCAAGGATTCGAAAATGCGATGGAACTGGTGAACCAATGGTGGGAGGACAACAAACCAGAGGACGAGCTATCCCGTACAATAAATCATGTAACGGGGGCATGGAGCCCAACCCTGCCGGAAATACAGCACCTGCGTTCAGATACAGATGAAAGAAGACAAGATGGATTTTGGTCGGCCCATTTTGAAAGCAATTTTGAGAGCAGCGAAGACAAGAAGAGGGTTATGGAAGATAAAGCAGCATACATGGCTCGGCTGGCCGAGGCCAAGTACTGGGAATAACAAGAAAAAGAAACACACCATCCAACAGTCTTACGATGTCAGACCAGGAGCAAGTACCGTGGGCACTCCACCATTAGCTAATGGGACTGTTGGTGAACTGTGATATTATCCTTAGACGATACCTTATATACCGATTATTTACACATATTTGCAACAAATGCCTGAATATAACAACCGAGTCAATGGGAAGGATGTGGGGCGAAACAATGGCCGACATATTCCGATTTGGAAGTGCATGTTACCTGAGCACAGAAAAATGTGAGATGTGCATCGAGCTGGAAGCAACCGAAATTAACCGCCACCCACCTTCCCCAGAACACCTAAGTGAGGCCGACACCTAAGCGAGGCCATCACCAAGACATAAATACCACCTGCTATCCCTCAAACTCCTTCGAAGAGAAAAAACAACACTACCAGACCTCTAAAACTGAAAGAAAAGTCTTTAACCTCTTACCAACCTTTACCGCTTTACGAAAACTAAAGAATGTCGTTCTAGGAAGAGATAAGCATCTAGGGACGACACATTATGGTTCATGAACTACTGCGCAGTGGAACCATTCCCCTAGAGGCATACTTGAAAATAAGGTGCGTCGACTACTACGACGATTGTGGACAGATCGATATTGAAGCGGAGGAGGGACAAGACCGAACAGTCTGAAACTATAGCGACCTACCACACTACAAAGAATCAGGTCGCTTTGTGCGCGAGGCATCCTGTAAGGAGTGCTTGAAGAAATGGCTGGAAGGGGCGGAACGAATATTGCAGGACGACAGGAGATTGTTGCAGGATAGCGATGACGATGAGGTCGGGTCCTATGGGGACTTTCAGGAGAATAGCGGGCTTACCGACTATTAGGATTTCATTAGGTTATTTTCTTTGGTGAAATTGTTATTTTATTTTGGCGGTGTAACCGGTATGGGTGCTAGGTTATTTTATGTTTGGTTTTGCAGTATCGTTTGATACTAGTATTGTTTCGTGTGCTATCGGTAGATACACACATTGTTTTATCTTTGGTTTCATGGTATCCTTTGATACTTGTATTGTTTCGTGTGCTATCGGTTGATACAGATCTTGTTTTATGTTTTGTTCCACAGTATCGTTTGGTACTGGTCTTGTTTCGTATGCTATCTCTAGATACACACATTGTCTAGGAATATCGCTCACACGGGAGATAAGTGACATACAGTATTTAAAGACCGCTGATTCCTGTAGTGGAAGCAGCAGACTTGGACAGGTAGTATTGTGAACATACTGGGTTGAACGGTCACTGCTTTGATCTCCTATTACACCTCGTCCGAAGACTCCTTTAGGAAGCAGTGCTCGCTTCTTGGTGATCAAGAAGCCGTCGGCTCCCATCGCACAGCCACGTGACTAGGGCCCGGCCTGAACACGTTACAGGTTGCAACTGCATCGCAGAACTGCGAACCTGTCCCCGAAAGTCATACACAAATGTAAGAGCAAAGTAAAGCGTAAAACTTAATATTGTTAAGCCAAATACTTCACCCAATTAAGGTATTGAGAGAGTGTTGATTGTGTTGAACTATGAGAGTTCTTACGTAGATTTAAGTAGTTAGAATTTCTGCTGAAAACTCCCTCACCAGTTTACTACAACCCTTTGAGCAGAGCTTTCTTTTCTAAGGGTTATGCAGCACTTCTTCCACATCCTCATGGAGGTGCGTATGTTGACACACTCTAGTTGGCAACCTCCTTATATGGTTGAGTTTCTGTAGCTGTAACGACCCAGCATCCATGAGCTATGGCAGAGGGAACCTACACCCATACAGGTAGCCAGGAGGCGAACTGGTAGGAACCGGCAGGCAAGTAAGTGCTGGACCTACGGAGACCAGATGGTCCGGGCTCCGAGAATGAACAGAATTTGCTGGTCAGGGACTTAGGTACCTGGATGCACAGGGGATAAGTGTCGGCGTCCTTAGGGTGTCCTGAAGTGGCATTTGCTCAGCTAGGCCAGGTAACTGCAGACAGGTCAGAAAGGTCTATCGCCGGCGACGCGATAGACAGGGTAACAGGAAAAGGTTATCTTGTCTGCCGGACAAGGTTACCTTACCCTCGGGATCAGGTTACTCTGCGCAAAGTCCTGAGTTACCCTACCTGTTAATAGGAAGTGCGTCAAGGAGTTTGGGAAAATTGACTGAAATGTTTGTCACGTGAAGCCAGGCATGATACTGAAATCTGGGGTTCCAGGAGATGCTATTGGGCAAACTACGTAGCTTTGATGAAGCTGTAAATTGCAGACATTATTTCTATCATACCCCTCCGGCCCCGACGTGAGGCCAGGACATCATGGGCAAACAGCTGTGTAGTTGTGCGCAGTCTAGCAAAGAGGAATCTTTAGAGACATGCTTGCAACACCGTATAGGTCGCTGCCGTCCGGTCGACTGTAGGCTGTTCGCAGGATATACAAGGCGGTAAAGGGTGGAAGGTAGAGTACCTCCTCCAAGTTGTCCGGAGTAAAACGGACCAAACCGGAGGGAGTTAACAGGTGTTGACCATGGGGGTCCCAAAGGTTGTCCCGGGTGGTGCCGGGACGACAGGGACAGTTTTACACCTACCAAGCCCAAAAGTGTCCGCAACACTATAGGCTCTGAAAGGGAAGTGAAGAGACACTAAAAACATGATTCCTACCACAGGTAAAGTAGATCCAAGTTAGTGGTCATGGGTAGCGCGCATTGCATCACTCCTAGACTCCTGTGTCCTGGGGAAGATACCCGGAGCCCGAGACCTGTAAATAGTAAATAGATAAACCGCTCACGGTAGCTTCCGGAGTCAAGTGGAGATCAATGCATATGGGAAAGGTGTCATGGATAGTCCAGTTCATGAGGTGCCCGGACCGTTAGCCACGGACATGACACCGATGCGTAGAAGCTTTCGCTCCCATGGGGAAAATGGAAATGCACCGCAGAAACGATAACCGCATAAGGTGAATGCCGACTAGACTGTGTCGACACATGCATACCCGCAGGGTCTGTCTGGAGACATGTCGGACGACCCTTAGCGGAGAAGGGTCTGCTAGAATGGTTGGAGTAACCTGATGGGGGAGTTTCTGGCATAAGATAAAACTACCTGAAAGTCTATGGGAGAACTCTCCTACTTCAACAATCAATCCTCTCGAGACCTTAATTGTGTGAAGTGTCAGGCTTAACAAGATTAAGTTATACCGCTTACTTTATGCCTACATTGGTGTGAACTCTTGGCGATAAGTTTGAAGTTGTTAGGTGCGGTCGCAACCTTGGGATCTATCTTCCTAGGGGTGCCCCTATTACACTATATCGTTAAGCAAGCGCCTCGCCTAACCCCTCTCCAGATTGATTGTTTCTGACCTTTGGCATGGACCTTGCGAGGATACTGGTAAGCTTGTCTAGAACAAGTAGCCTAGGGTGGAAAGTGCAATAAGTAGTACCGAACTTGGAACCAGAATGGAATGCAACTTGGATTCAGACCTTGACCTTGACGAGAATACTACCAACACATTTTGTGCATCGGTTTTTGCGGATGTTCGTGGTATCGACCCGGACGGCCACCAGCTGCTCTTGGAAGCCGCTCCTATTCAGTTATCCCTTGAACACCCTGATCTCCTGATTACAGACCCTCACGCTGCGGCGCTCTCATTTTTCCAAGAGGCTACCCTTGTCCACAACATGCTCCCTCCCCCGCCACATGGGGTTCGCTTTAGCGAGTTCTCCCATGAATATGTCGAACCTCATGTGGTCCCGGAAGTACCCAAGTCGATTGTGGACCCAAACCGTGAACTGAAGAACTGGAACACCCAGCAGCAGCAGGTGTTGCGAACACAGACCACTATGGCAGCGGTGAAATGCATGAAGGTGCAGCAGGAGGCATAACTGAGGATGATAAGGGATCAGCAGGCATTGTAGACTCGGATGGTAGCCTGGGAAAAGGCTTTTGACGGAGGGTATAGTATTGATGCTGAGAATGATGTACTGATGCTAGAGGCCACGCCACCACTCCCTCTCGTCAGTACCAAGCCCGGAACTTCTGCATGGAGTTGGCCATAAGAGCCAGAGACGACTAGCGGAGGGACTAGCTGAGCCCAATCAGCATAGAGATGTTGGAAAGCCTGCAAGGTGAGGGCTACACCTATACCTCCTCCTTCTCAAGAGCATCTTCAGGCCCCCTGTCGGTCCCCCCCTCAATTGCCCGCAGTAAGTCGGGCAGCCCAACGGTCAGGCCAACTGATGGACGCTGAGCAAGGAAAAGGATGTCTAAACCACAGGCCATCGCGGCACCAGGTACACTGGACCCTACTCCTCGTCCAGCCCCGGCTCTAAACATTTCCTCCGCAACATCTTCAGTTGCAACTTCCATACCTCCTATCGCCACCCTAAGAGCCACACCTCTGCCAGTTTGGTTGCCCGCTCCAGGTACCTTCCCTGCCACAGCATTCCCACCAGCAGCATCGGTTACGCCAGGGTTCCGGCCACTGCACGCAACATCACCTGGATTCTTTGAACAGGTAAGACGTCAGGAGGAGTGAACACCCATGGCTCCATCACGAGGCACTCCAATCCCCAGACCTGGGACACCTGCTCGCTCCATTCCTTGGGCACCGGTCGCCCCCACAGCACCCTCATAGTCAAGTCTTCCCCCCAGTCTCCCCACCATCACAAATGGTAACACGGACAGCCAAGACGGGTTCTGGCTGTCAGGCTGTAAGCCGGAAGAGACACGGATGGGGGGGATTCATTACCACTCCTATGGGTGTAGAAAGGGACCATGGACCCCAGTGAGACCTAGAAGGAGGCAGAGAGAAGGAGATGGACGAGCAACATGTAGGTACTGTGCGTCATGGAGCCATGCTGGCCTCCCGATGCAACCCTTGTGTTGTCCAGGGTTGCAGTCTTTTCTGCGGATAACACAGACGGCGCCCAACCCAACTCCTGAGAGTGNGAAGGAGGCAGAAAGAAGGAGAAGGATGACCAACATGTGCGTACTGTGGGTCATGGAGGCACGCTGGCCCCCCGATGCAACCCTTGTGTTGTCCAGGGTTGCAGTCTTTTCTGCGGATAACACAGACGGCGCCCAACCCAACTCCTGAGAGTGGGCGATACCCTGTTCCACCACCGGCATCAGGACCATCAGGGGCTCACCCTCCGGAGGATGGTAAGCAGGATGGCCAGGGGGAAGGGTTTGATGGGTACGATAGACCCCGTGAATCCAAAGGGGGGAACACCGGAGGTAGTGGGGACGAAAATGCACCACCTGGAGGTAGTGCGCTGGGCTCAGGCAGAGATCCACGGGACTGTGACCATGGCAGGTCAGATAATGATGACGATGGAGATTCTCTCCGGGATTTGACCCCCTTCCTCGGTGGTCGCAAGGATGACTAGGACAACGAGAAGAAACATCGGTGCGATCACGGGGCCCAAAGGCTGGCCAGAGCCTGGAGGCATACCGGTTTGGCTTCTAGGTCAACACCAAGACACCGGCAGAAGAAGCCGGAGAAGATGAGTGGTATCCCTCCATTCAAGGGCAAAGTTAACGAACTCCCTGTAATGACCCAGCATACACGAGCTATGGTAGCCGGAACCTACACCCATACAGGTAGCCCGGAGGTGAGCTGGTAGGAAGCGGCAGGCAAGCGAGTACTTGAATTACGGAGAGCCGATGGCCCAGGCTCCGAGATGAGCAGACTTCATGGGCACGAGTATTTAGGTACATGGCTATACCCGAGATTGGTGTCAGCATACTTAGGGACCTATGAAGGGGCAATACACAGCTAGGCTGGGTAACTGCAGAAAGGTCCAGTGTGTCTATCTCCAGAAGTGGGATAGATAGGGTAACAGGAGAACGTCCACTTGTCCACCGGACAAGATTACCCTACCCTCAGGACTGGGTTACCCTACCTTGAGGCTTGGGTTACCCTGTTCAAGAACCTGAGTTACCCTACCTTTCAATACGAAGTCCTGCGGGGAGTTTGGGAAAGATGACTGGAATGTTTGTCACACAAAGCCATGCATAATACTGCAATCGGGAGTTCCGGGAGATGCTATTGGGCGAGCTACGCAGCTACCAAGAAGCTGTAAATTGGAGATATTATTCCTATCATGCCCCTCCGGCCCCGCCTTGAGGCCCGGACGTCATGGGTAAATGGTTGCGTAGTTGTGTGCAATCTAGCAAAGGAGGATCTTTGTAGACCTGCGTGCAACACCGTATATGTTGCTGCGGGCTGGTCGACCGTAAGCTCTTCGCAGGTTATATAAGGGGGCATAGCGTGGAAGGTGGAGTACCTCCTGCAAGTTGTTTGGAGTAAAACGGGCCAAAACCGACGGAGTTAATGGGAGTTAACTGTAGGGGTCCTGACGGTGGTCCCGGGTGGTACCGGGGCGACTGGGAGGGTTTTACACTTACCAAACCTAAAAGTGTCCCCAACGCCATAGGCTCGAAAAGGGAAGTGCAGAGACACTAGAAGCATGATTCCTACTACAGGTGAGGTGGATTCGAGATGGTGGTCATGGGTAGCGCCTGTTGGACCGCTCCCGAAACACCGTATCCTGCGGAAGACATCGGAAGCCCGAGACTCGTAAATAGTAGATAGATAAACCGCTCACGGCAGCCTCCGGGGCCAAGTAGAAATCGACGCGCATGGGAAGGGTGTCATAGATAGTCTAGATCAGCCAGGTGTCTTGACAGTTAGCCACTGGCAAGTCACCGATGCGCAGAAGTTTGCACTGCGGCGGGCAGAATGGAAATGCGCCGCAGAAACGATATGCACATATGGTGAGCGCCGACTAGAGAGTGTCGACACACGCATGCCTGAAAGGGGTGACAGGAGACGTGTCGGACCACCCTTAGCGGAGCAGGGTGTGCTCCAATAGTTGGAGTAAAGTGATGGGGGAGTTTCTGGCATAAGATAAAACTACCTGAACATCTATTCGAGAACTCTCCTACTCCAACAATCAATCCTCTCGAGACCTTAATTGAGTGAAGCGTCAGGCTTAACGATATTAAGTTTTACTGTCTACTTTACTCTTACATCTGTGTGGACTTTTGGCGATAAGTTTGAAGTTGTTTGGTGCGGTCGCAACCTTGGGATCCATCTTCCTAGGGGTGCCCCCATTACACTCCCGATCTTCTTGACCTTGGCAGAGGTCAAATTTCAATACTTTATGGATTGCAGGTTAACCAGCATGGATAAGGTAAACTTGGTGATCCCCCTTCTTGTAGACTCTGCTCGGGCATAGTATCTGGGGTTGCATGGGCACATTAACAAGGAAGCTGCCAAGGGCACAGGCATCCCTGTTGGAGACAGCAACCCCGTACGGACATGGAAAGGTTTCTGAGAATGGCTGGAATGAAGTTCCAGTAGAGACCAGGCCAAGTGAGACCGTTCCCTTCCGGAGTGCCGAGATCTTGTGATGAAGCCCCATCACACCGATGAGTACCTGGATAAGATAATTGATTATATGTATAAGCTTAGCCATACAGATCCAGTACAGGTGCGGGACAAGGTTCGATCAGGCATCACACAAGAGGTTCGCATAGCGTGGGCACTTAAGCAGCCCCATCCGACTGACCTGGAGAAGTAACTTAATCTCCCACGCAAGCTCGGGCACACGCTGGAGGACAACAATATGTTCAGTAACCGCGTCATCCACCGAGCCCCCCTGTCCCAACGCGCTGATAAGAAGGAGGATAGATCCTTGACGTCGGGCAGGTGCAAGAAAAAGGAAAAGCTGCGGGCAGACCAAACAAGAGGTCTGCCAAACCTACTAATTTCAACACATGAAAACAGGCAAAGCCAGCAACTTCTGAGTATGCAAAAGCATATAAGGAAATCCTGTTGACTTTGACCGAACGCTGGAGGAAGCACAACCCGTGCACGAAGTGTGGTCAAACAGGTCACTGTCGGAGAAGGTATACCGTGACAGCCCCAGTCATTAGTTCATTGAACCAGGCCCACGGGTTGAACCGGGAAGCCGTGGGAAGCGAGCTCACAGGAACGGATAAGCGACTCAAGCGCATTGAAGCACCTCATCCGGCTTCCTTGTCAAAGATACTTGAAGTCCACCAGGCATCACCTCAGGTCATGGAGGTTGATACTGATAGCTTGAAATAGGTAAGAACCCATTCTGTTTAAGGTGTAACCCCATTAACCCACAGCCATAGACCCCGGAGAGATAGATGGACATCAGTCACGGAGGTGGCTTCGTAGATGGGCAAGTACCCTTCTACCTCATAAACGACCCTGATTCTGACTACACCTAGGTGGTGTGGGCAGGTAGATGTTGCAGGCCGCGCGCGGTGGGCTGGGCTATGTCTCCTTTGTTGGGTGTCTGGTTTTTTTTTTTGTTCTAGTTATGCGTACTTCTTTCAGGATATCCTTAGATGGATGGGCAAGTTATAGGAGATTATTTCGTGCGAGGCTGGGTGAGGCCCTGCTTGAGGAGACGTTCGATATTAGTGAAGCAAGGCTCCTTCATGTGGAACCGGTCCGACAGCGGACTTCCAACCAGCTTGTGGAACAAATTGTTATGTTTAGTACAAGCGGAATTGGTTCAGCCTGGAGTTGGTCAAATAAATAGTGCTACTTTGAAGTTTACCTGAGGAGGGTTTAGTACCCGAAATCATGCCGGCGTGATAGTAAACACCCTAGTTATTGATAAAAGACGAATCGCAAACCCTTAACATTAACCAAGCAGTTGTGGCCGGTCTTGTCATGAAAGGCAAGCAAGCAAAAGGAAGTACTAAGCCAAGGTGACTAAGTCACCGAGACAAGCGAAGAGGCAGAAGCGTGACAACCTGCCTCATCATACCAAGTCTATCTGCCTGCGGGTCAAGTTAGACTAGAAGATAGGAGCTAGACAGGTAAGCTTGGAAGCACTCCTGCTACTCGATAGTGGAGTTACTGGTGTAACGGGGGCACCCCTAGGAAGATGGATCCCAAGGTTGCGACCGCACCGAACAACTTCAAACTTATCGCCAAAAGTTCACACAGATGTAAGAGTAAAGTAGACGGTAAAACTTAATATCGTTAAGCCTGACGCTTCACTCAATTAAGGTCTCGAGAGGATTGATTGTTGGAGTAGGAGAGTTCTCGCATAGACTTTCAGGTAGTTTTATCTTATGCCAGAAACTCCCCCATCAGTTTACTCCAACTATTCGAGCACACCCTTCTCCGCTAAGGGCGGTCCGACACGTCTCCTGACACCCCCTTCGGGCATGTATGTGTCGACCCGCTCTAGTCGGCGTTCACCATATGTGCATATCGTTTCTGCGGCGCATTTCCATTCTGCCCGCCGGAGTGAAAACCTCTGCGCATCGGGGACTTGCCAGTGGCTAACTGTCAAGACCCCTTGCTGAACTAGACTATCTATGACACCCTTCCCATGCGCGTTGATTTCTTCTTGACGCCGGAAGCTACCGTGAGCGGTTTATCTATCTACTATTTACGAGTCTCGGGCTTCCGGTGTCTTCCGCAGGGTACGGTGGTCCAGGAGTGATCCAATGGGCGCTACCCATGACCACTACCTCGGATACACCTTACCTGCGGTAGGAATCATGCTTTTAGTGTCTCTGCACTTCCCTCTCAGAGCCTATGGCGTTGGGGACATCCTTGGGCGTGGTAGGTGCAAAACGTTCCCAGTCGTCCCGGCACCACCCGGGACTACCTTCGGGACCCCCACGGTTAACTCCCGTTAACTCCGTCAGTTTTGGTCCGTTTTACTCCGAACAACTTGGAGGAGGTACTCCACCTTCCACCCTATGCCCCCTTATATATCCTGCGAACAGCTTACGGTCGACCGGACGGCAGCAACGTATACGGTGTTGCAAGCAGGTCTCCAAAGATCCTCCTTTGCTAGACTGCACACAACTACGCAACCGTTTGCCCATGACGTCCGGGCCTCAAGGCGGGGCCGGAGGGGCATGATAGGAATAATGTCTTCAATTTACAGCTTCTCCGTAGCTGCGTAGCTCGCCCAATAGCATCTCCCGGAACCCCAGATTCCAGTATTATGCATGGCTTCGTGTGACAAACATTCCAGTCATTTTTCCCAAACTCCCCGAGGGACTTCGTATTGGCAGGTAGGGTAACTCAGGTCCTTGAACAGGGTAATCCAAGCCTCAAGGCAGGGTAACCCTGTTCTGAGGGTAGGGTAATCTTGTCCGGTGGACAAGTGGACTTTCTCCTGTTACCCTATCTATTCCACTTCCGGGGATAGACACACTCGGCCTTTCTCTAGTTACCCAGCCTAGCTGTGTATTGGCCCTTCATAGGTCCCTAAGTACGCTGACACCAATCTTGGGCGTAGCCATGTACCTAAATACTCGTGTCCACTAAGTCTGCTCATCTCGGAGCCCGGGCCATCGGGTCTCCGTAGGTCAAGTACTCACTTGCCTGCCGGTTCCTACCAGTTCGCCTCCGGGCTACCTGTATGGGTGTAGGTTCCGGCTGCCATAGCTCACGTATGCTGGGTCGTTACATCACTCCCCTCTTCTCTACGGTCCGTCCCGGACCGTTTAGCGTCGTCTTTTCTTTCCACGACTCGATTCCCCCAAGACCCGATGGTCCCTGGGCTTGGACGGATATCTTTGGTGGAAATCTAGCATGGCCTGTAAGCCTGTCCCTTCTAGCATCTCATAGGGCTCCCACGAGTTCTCCTCAGCTCCATAGCCTTCCCATGAAACCAGGTACTGGACAAAGCGCGACGGAAACTTCGCCTTTGTTCCACCATACCAGCGACTGTCCACAACAGCTTCGATGACGTAACTGGGCTCATTGTCCACGAGCTCTGGGGTAGGGATCTCCTTGATCCTACCCGATTCCGGATCCTCGCGATAGGGTTCCAGCAGCGTGACATTGAAAACCGGGTGGATGCTCCATCGGGTGGGCAATTGGAGTTCGTATGCTCGGGTACCCACCCGACGTTTGACCACGAAAGGGCCAAACATCCGGTGGTCCAGCTTCTCCATGGGACGCTTGGTGCGGATGTTCTTCCGGTTCAACATCACGCGGTCCGCTTTCTTAGCCCGCCCAGCAGCCACATCTTCCAAGGTAACATAGTCCGGGGATGGCAGCCGTTTCTGGTCATGCCATTTCCGCTGCCTTTCCTGTGCCCGTTTAATCGTTTCTCGAATCTGTTGCCAGGTTCCTTCCCATTCCTTAACCAAGAGTTCACTACTTGGGTGTATCCCTTGGTTGTCAGACACAACACCCGACCAGTTTGTTCGTGGGTTGAACCCATAGTTGATCTCAAATGGTGACAACCTGGTGGATTCTGATGTTGAGGTGTTATACGCATACTCCGCAAGGGGTAGCAGCGAGACCCAGTCATCCTGTTGATAGGAGCAGTAACTACGCAGGTACTGCTCCAGTGTCTGATTAACCCTCTCGGTTTGCCCATCAGTCTCTGGGTGGAATGCAGTCGAAACGTTTAGTTTCACTTGCAGCAAGTGCATCAGACTCATCCAGAACTTGGATGTGAATCGGCTATCTCGGTCGGAGATGATTGACTCTGGCAGTCCATGAAGGCGCCAAACCTCCTTCAGGAATATCAAGGCAAGCTCCTTGATAGGTACCTCAGTGGTCAGGGGTATGAAATGGGCCATTTTCGAAAACCTGTCTACTATGACCCAGATCTTGGTATACCCTTCGGACTCTGGCAGCGCGACAATGAAATCCATTGAAATTGCTGTCCAAGGCCGCATAGGAACATCGATAGGTTCCAGCAGCCCGAACTTCTTGTGCCTGATGGATTTATTTCTTTGGCATGCATCACATGTCCGCACATAGTCAGTGATATGCTCATCCATCTTAGGCCAGTAGAAGTTAGCCCTCACCCTGCCAATGGTTTTGTAAGTCCCGAAGTGTCCCGCGATTCGGGAGTCATGTTCTGCCTTCATGATTGTCTGCTTCAGATTCTGACCCTTGGGAACATACCACCTGTTCTTGTACAGGAGTAAGCCCTTTTCCGTCGTGAAATGTCGGTCAACCTCTTTGTCACCTGCAGCTGTTGCCTTCAGGATCCTTAAGTACTCCTGGTCTTCGCTTATCGCTACCCGCAACTGATCCAAAAAGGACGACTTGAGCCGAAATCCCTGGCACACTTGCAACACCTGTGGTCGCAAGATGTCCCGTTCCTGGCTCCCGACCCACTGTCCGGGGCGAAAAAACGACTGTGGCGGAAAATCACTCCCCCCTTCAGGGCGGTAGTCCCTACGCCGCGACAAAGCATCCGCCTTCTCATTCAACCGTCCTTCTCGGTAAACCACCTTGAAGTTAAATGGTTGCAGGAATTCAGCCCAGCGGTGCTGCCTTCGGTTAAGGACCTTGGTACTATTAAAGTACTCCAAGTTCTTATGATCCGTATAGATCACCAATTGGTCCGTTACTGAGCGCAGCAGATGATCCCATTCCTTGAATGCCGCCACGATGGCAGTCATTTCCTTATCATGGACATCATAATTGATCTCTGCTGGGTGAAACTTCCTACTATGGTAGGCCACCGGATGCCATCTCTCATCCTCACATAACTGGGAGAGAACGGCTCCTAATGCAAAGTCACTAGCGTCGGTTTCTAGCCGTGTTGGCCGTTCAGGGTCAAAATGTGCTAGGATAGGTTTGGACGTGAACGCTTCCTTTAAATGATTGAAGGCCTGCTCACATGCAGGTGTCCATTCCCATCGGACATCCTTCTTTGTCAAGTCCGTGAGGGGTTTCGCTATCTTGCTGAACCCTTCTATGAACCGACGATAGAAGTTGGCAAAGCCCATAAAGCTTTGAACGTCGACGACGCATGTCGGAGGTGCCCAGTCTTTGATTGTCTGCACCTTTTCCGACAACATAGAGATCCCCATATCGGAGATCCTATATCCGAGGAATTCAACCTCCCGTTGGTGGAAACTGGACTTCTTCATACTTACACATAGTCTAGCTTTCCGCAATTTCTCCATTACACGCCTTACCATCGCGACGTGCTCTTCCATAGTTTCGGAGTAGATCAGGATGTCATCCATATACGCGATGACTCCTTCATCCATGAGATCTCGAAAGACCTCATTTATCATGCTCTGGAAAGTTGCCGGGGCATTACATAACCCAAACGGCATGACCGTGTATTCATACAGTCCATATCTGCACCGGAAGGCCGTCTTCCATTCCTCACCTTCTGCCATCCTCAGAAGATAGTAGCCGTTTTTCAAGTCCAACTTAGTGAACACAACGGCTTTTCCTAACCTATCTCGCAGTTCATTCATCAGCGGTAGAGGGTACTTGCTCTTCACCGTGATTTTGTTCAGCCCTCGGTAATCTATTACCAGTCTTAATGTACCATCTGGTTTTGGCACAAAGAGGATAGGGGCTGCTGCTGAGGAACTGGATCGCCGTAGCTTCCCCGTTCGCAGCATGTCATTGAGATATTCCCGGAGTGCCTTAAGCTCCTTTTCCGATAACGGATAGATAGGCCCAAACGGAGGTTGAGTCCCGGGTAGCAACTCGATCGTGTGGTCATACTTTGAGTGCTCCGGCAAGGCCTCAATCCGTTCTTGACTGAAGATGTCCCCGTAGTCCTTATACTCAGGGAGTAGCTTGACAGTAATGTCAGCACCTTCCTCATCGGAGAATTGTACAATTCCCAACAGGTACACATTACTAGGGTCTTCAGCTAGCAACTCTTCATCGGTCATGAACACTAACCGCCCCTGCTCTGCCAGGCAATTAGCCTTGCAGAAATCTGAGCGCCAGGTTAGTGATCCTGTCTTCCAATCTATGTCGGGATTATGGTCCTTCAACCAAGACATAGGTAGGTACCCGTCCACCTTGGTGTCGGGCATGTCCGCGACTTCAAACCGCATTTCGTTATGGTGGTCGCCTATTCTCATGTCCAATGATTTGGTATAGTGCAGACCTGACCCCGGAATGTGATTACCGCTTGCGTCGCTTATCGGCACATGTACCTTTCGTCGTACACATGGTGCCTGCGTTTGTTTAACCCATCGGCTACTAAGCACTGGCCCAGTAGCTCCACTGTCGAGTAGCAGGAGCGCCTCAGCGCTTACCTGTCTAGCTCCAATCTTCCAGTCTAGCCTTACCCTCAGGTGGATAGACTTGGTATGGCGAGGCAAGTTATCACGCTTCTGCCTCTTCACTTGTCTTAGGGACTTAGTCATCTTGGCTTACTAATTCTGATCTCTTGCCTTTCGACACAAGAGCGGCCACAACGGGTCGGTAAACGTTAAGGGATTGGGAATCGTTTTATCAATAGCTAGGGTGTTTACTATCACGCCAGCATGATTTCGGGTACTAAACCCTCCTCAGGTAAACTTGATCATAGTATCATTTATTCAATCAAGTCCAGCCTGAACTAATCCCGCTTGTACTAACCATAACAAATTTTCCCGAGGTGGGTAGAGGTCCGCTCTTGGACCGGTTCCAAGCGAAGCAACCTTGCTTCCCCAATGTCGAGCGTCTCCGCGAGCGAGATCTCTCCCAGCCTCAACCGAAAATAATATCCTATGACTTGTCCGTCCCAGTAAAGAAATCCTGAAAGAAATACAAATAACTAGAACAAAGGAAATAACCTGAAAACCCACAAAGGAGAGATCACCCTGTCCACCGCACACGGCCTTCAACATCTATCTGCCCACACCACCTGGGTGTAGTCAGCATCAGGGTCGTTCATGCAGTAGAGGGGTACTTACCCATCCCAGAAGCCACTTCCGGGGCTCCTTTTCATCCATCCCGCAGGGGTCTATGGATACAGGTTATTAAGGTTATACCTTACACAGAATGGGGTCTTACCTATTCTGAGCCGTCAGTATCAACCTCCATAATCTGAGGTGATGCCTGTCGGACTTCAAGTATCTTTGACGAGGTAGCCGGAGGTGGCGCTTCAATGCGCTTTAGTCGCTTGTCCGTACCTGAGGGCTCGCTTACCGGGGCTGACCGTTTCAACCCACGAGCCTGTTTGGACGAACTAACGACTGGGGACGTCGCGGTGCACTTTCTCCAAAAGTGACCCGTTTGTCCACACTTGGTGCACTGGTTGTGCTTTCTCCGACGTTCGGTCAAAGTCGACGGGATTTCCTTATGCGCCAGGGCATACTCAGAAGTCCCCGGCTTTGCCTGTTTCCCCGCATTGAAATTAGTAGGTTTGGCAGACCGCTGGTTCTGTCTGCCCGAACCTTTATCCTTCTTTTTAAACCTTCCGGAAGTTGAGGACCTATCCTCCTTCTTGTCCGTTGGTTGAGACCGTTGGACAGGGTGGATAACTCGGTTGCTGAACCGGGTGTTGTCTTCCAGTGTGTGTCCAACCTTCCGAAGAAGATCAAGGTAGTCGTTCAAGTCGGTAGGATGGGGCTCCTTCAGTGCCCACGCGTTCCTCACTTCTTGAGTAATGCCCGACCGTACCTTATCTCGTACCTGCACAGGGTCTGTATAGCTAAGCTTATACATATAGTCAATTATCTTGTCCAGGTACTCATCGATGTGATGTGGCTTCATCACTAGGTCTCGCCACTCAAGCAGGGATCGGTCTCGTTCCACTTGGTCACCGCCGAAACTCCGTTCAAGCCGTTCCCTGAATCCTTTCCACGTTCTTAACGGGTTACTGTTATTAACTGGAACTCCGGTACGCTTGGCTGCCTCCTTATTGATGTGGGAGTGCAGCCCAAGATACCATGTTCGGGCAGTATCTTCTAGAAGGGGGATCACCAGGTTCACCTTGTCCATATCGGTCAACCTGCACCCAGCAAAGTACTCGAACTTAACCTCTACCAGCGTCAAGAAGCTGGCGAGTTCGGTGACCTTTCCCTTAAACGCCGGAATGCCGCTCAGCTTTTCCGGCTTCTTCTGCCGTTGTCTAGATGATGGTCGTGCAGCCGCCCTACTCCGTAGTTCCCTTGACAGCTTCTTAGCACGGTGGTCCCACCGTCGTTTCTTCTCGTCGCTCCAGTCATCCTTGCGAGCGCCGAGAAAAGGGGTCAAGTCGGGGAGAGAATCGGCATCATCATCATCCGAGCTATCATGGTCAGAGTCCCCAGGATCTCCACCTGCTCCCGTAGTACCACCGACAGGTGGTCCATTTCCACCTCCACTACCCCCGGTATTTCCACCTGGGGTCTCGCGGGGTCTATCATACCCATCAAACCTTTCCTCCTGGCCATCCTGATTCCCATCCTCGGGGGGGTTAGCCCCTGATGGTACTGATGCCGGTGGTGGAACAGGTCGTTGCCCACTCTCAGGAGTTGGGTTCGGAGCCGCCTGAGTCATCGCCAGAAACGACTGAAGCTCTGGACAACTCAAAGGTTGCATTGGGGGCCCCGCGTGTCTCCATGACCCACAGTACCCACATGTTGGTCGTCCGTCTCCCTCCTTCTGTCTTCTTCGGTGCCTTACCGGGGTCCGTGGTCCCTTCCTGCACCCGTACGTGTGGTAATGAATCCACCCCATACGGGTTTCTTCCGATTTGCAGCCCGACAGACAGTACTCGTCTTGGCTGTCCGACTCACCACTAGTGATCGTGGGGAGGATGGAGGGAAGAGTTGGTTTTGAGGGGGCAGAAGGAATCACGGGTGCCCAAGGAACGGAACGAGCGGGTGTCCCAGGTCCGGGGATCGGAGTCCCTCGTGATGGAGCCATGGGTGCTCGCTCTTCCTGGCGCCTGACCTGTTCAAAGAATCCAGGTGAAGCCGCACGCAGCGGTCGGTACCCTGGGGTAGCCGATACTGTTGGCGGGAAAGCTGCGACAGGGAAGGTATCAGGAGGGGGCAATGAAACTGGTAAAGGTGTGGGTCTTGGGGCAGCAATAGGAGGTACGGGAGTTGCAACCGACGGTGTTGCAGGGGGGTTAATGGGAGCGGGGGTCGGCCGAGGAGTAGGGTCAGGTGTATCTGGTGCTGTGATACCCTTTGGCTTGGACGTCCTTTTCTTAACCCGACGCCCATCGGTTGGTCCAATCGCCGGACTTCCTGAACGACTGCGGGCGATCGAGGAGGGGACAGACAGCGAGCCTGTTGATGCTCTTGTGAAGGACGAGGTATAACTGTATCCTTCCCCCTTGAGGCTTTCCAACATCCGTATGCCCACGGGGCTTAGGTACGCCCTCCACTGTTCATCCCGGGCTCTCATAGCCAGTTCCATCCCGAAGTTCTCCAGCTTCGTGTGGACAAGTGGGAGTGGGGGCGCCGCCTCTATCATCAGTACGTCATTCTCAGCATCAATACTATAACCTCCCGCGAAGGCCCTTTCCAGCGCTGCCATACGATCCTTCAATGCCTTCTGGTCTCTTAACATTCGCAGGTATGCCTCCTGCTGTACCTTCATCCATTCCACCGCTGCCGTAGTAATCTGTTTACGGAACACCTGCTGCTGCTGGGCATTCCAGTTCTTCAGTTCCCGCTTCGCATCCTCAATCGACTTGGATACCTCCCGGACGATGTAAGGTTCGACGAACTCGCGGGAGAACTCGCTAAAGGGTACTCCTTGCGGTGGAGGAGGGAGCATGTTGTGGACGAGGGCGGCGTCTTGGAAGAACGAAAGCGCCGCAGCGCGAGGGTCTGTAATCATAAGATCAACACATTCATCAGGTAGTTGAATAGGGGCGGCCTCCAGGAGCAATTGGTGACCGTCCCATTCAATACCGCGGACGTCCGCGAACACCGAAGCACGAAATGTGTTGGCGGAGTTCTCGTCAAGGTCAAGGTCTGAATCCGAGTTGGATTCCATTCTAGGTCGACGTTCGATACTAGCCATTGCGCTTTCCACCCTGGGCTACTTGTTCGAGACAAGGTTACCAGTATTCACGCAAGGTCAGTGCCGAAGGTCGAAAAACAATTAATCAGGAGAGGAGTTAAGCGAGGAGCTCGCTTAACGATATACTGTAACGGGGGCACCCCTAGGAAGATGGATCCCAAGGTTGCGACCGCACCAAACAACTTCAAACTTATCGCCAAAAGTTCACACAGATGTAAGAGTAAAGTAGACGGTAAAACTTAATATCGTTAAGCCTGACGCTTCACTCAATTAAGGTCTCGAGAGGATTGATTGTTGGAGTAGGAGAGTTCTCGCATAGACTTTCAGGTAGTTTTATCTTATGCCAGAAACTCCCCCATCAGTTTACTCCAACTATTCGAGCACACCCTTCTCCGCTAAGGGCGGTCCGACACGTCTCCTGACACCCCCTTCGGGCATGTATGTGTCGACCCGCTCTAGTCGGCGTTCACCATATGTGCATATCGTTTCTGCGGCGCATTTCCATTCTGCCCGCCGGAGTGAAAACCTCTGCGCATCGGGGACTTGCCAGTGGCTAACTGTCAAGACCCCTTGCTGAACTAGACTATCTATGACACCCTTCCCATGCGCGTTGATTTCTTCTTGACGCCGGAAGCTACCGTGAGCGGTTTATCTATCTACTATTTACGAGTCTCGGGCTTCCGGTGTCTTCCGCAGGGTACGGTGGTCCAGGAGTGATCCAATGGGCGCTACCCACGACCACTACCTCGGATACACCTTACCTGCGGTAGGAATCATGCTTTTAGTGTCTCTGCACTTCCCTCTCAGAGCCTATGGCGTTGGGGACATCCTTGGGCGTGGTAGGTGCAAAACGTTCCCAGTCGTCCCGGCACCACCCGGGACTACCTTCGGGACCCCCACGGTTAACTCCCGTTAACTCCGTCAGTTTTGGTCCGTTTTACTCCGAACAACTTGGAGGAGGTACTCCACCTTCCACCCTATGCCCCCTTATATATCCTGCGAACAGCTTACGGTCGACCGGACGGCAGCAACGTATACGGTGTTGCAAGCGGGTCTCCAAAGATCCTCCTTTGCTAGACTGCACACAACTACGCAACCGTTTGCCCATGACGTCCGGGCCTCAAGGCGGGGCCGGAGGGGCATGATAGGAATAATGTCTTCAATTTACAGCTTCTCCGTAGCTGCGTAGCTCGCCCAATAGCATCTCCCGGAACCCCAGATTCCAGTATTATGCATGGCTTCGTGTGACAAACATTCCAGTCATTTTTCCCAAACTCCCCGAGGGACTTCGTATTGGCAGGTAGGGTAACTCAGGTCCTTGAACAGGGTAATCCAAGCCTCAAGGCAGGGTAACCCTGTTCTGAGGGTAGGGTAATCTTGTCCGGTGGACAAGTGGACTTTCTCCTGTTACCCTATCTATCCCACTTCCGGAGATAGACACACTGGGCCTTTCTCCAGTTACCCAGCCTAGCTGTGTATTGGCCCTTCATAGGTCCCTAAGTACGCTGACACCAATCTTGGGCGTAGCCATGTACCTAAATACTTGTCCACTAAGTCTGCTCATCTCGGAGCCCCGGCCAGCGGGTCTCCTTAGGTCCAGTACTCACGTGCCTGCCGGTTCCTACCAGTTCGCCTCCAGGCTACCTGTATGGGTGTAGGTTCCAGCTGCCATAGCTCAGGTATGCTGGGTCGTTACAACTGGCGTAGTACTTAGTAGACGATTGGGGGAGCAGACTTAGGCACCTTGTATACAAGGAAAGGTACACGTGCCAATAAGCGACGCCAGCGGTAATCACATTCCTGGGTCTGGTCTACACTATACCAAGTCATTTGAGATGAGGATAGGTGACTACCACAAGGAGAGGCACTTTGTAGTCCCGGATATCCCCGACACCATGGTGGATGGATAGCCACCTATGTCTTGGTTGAGAGACCATAACTCCGACATAGATTGGAGGACCGGATCACTAACCTGGTACTCAGATTTCTGCAAGGCTAACTGCCTGGCAGAGCAGGGGCAGTTTGTGTTCATGACCGATGAAGAGTTACTAGCAGAAGACCCTAGTAATGTGTACCTATTGGGAAATGTCTAATTCTGCGATGAGGAAGGTATAGCCATTATGGTTAAGCCACTCTCCGAGTACAAGGACTATGGGGATATCTTCAGTGAAGAACGGAATGAGGCGCTACTGGAGCACTCGAAGTATGACCATACGATCGAGTTGGAACCCAGAACTCAGCCTCCGTTTGGGCCTATCTATCCGTTATCGGAAAAGGAGCTTAAGGCACTCCGCGAATATCTCAATAACATGCTGTGAACAGCAAAGTTATTGCGATCCAGTTCCTTGGCAGCGGCCTCTATCCTCTTCGTGCCAAAACCAGATGGTACATTAAGACTGGTAATAGATTACTGAGGACTGAACAAAATCACCAAGAAGAGTAAGTATCCTCTACTGTTGATGAATGAACTGTGCTATAGGTTAGGAAAAGCATTTGTATTCACCAAGTTGGACAGCCAGAATGGCTACTACCTTCTGAGGATGGCAGAAGGTGAGGAATGGAAGGAGTCCTTGGGGTGCAGATATGGACTGTATGAATACACGGTCATGCCGTTCGGGTTGTGTAATGCCCCAGCAACTTTCTGAAGTCGGATAAATGAGGTCTTTCAGGATCTCATGGATGAAGGAGTCATCACGTGCATTCATGATATCCGGATCTACTCTGAAACTATGGAAGAGCACGTCGCGATGGTGAGATGTGTGAGGGAGAAATTGCGGAAAGCTAGACTATGTGTAAGCATGAAGAAGTTCAGTTTCCATCAACGGGAGGTTGAATTCCGTGGATACAAGGTCTCCGGCATGCGGATCTCTATGTTGTCGGAGAAGGTGCAAACAATCAGGGATTGGGCACCTCTGACATGTGTCCCATATTCAAAGCTTTATGGGCTTTGCCAACTTCTATCCCCGGTTCACTGAAGGTTTCAGCAAGATAGCAAAACCTCTGACAGACTTGACAAAGAAGGATGTCTGATGGGAATGGACACATGCGTGTGAGCAGGCCTTCAACCATTTGAAGGAAGCGTTAATGTCCAAACCTATCCTAGCACATTTTGCCCCTGAACTGCCAACCCGGCTGGAAACCGATGATAGTAACTTTACATTAGGAGCCGTCCTCACCTAGTTTTGGGAAGATGAGAGATAGCATCCAGAGGCCTACCATAGTAGGAAGTTTCACCCTGCAGAGATTAATTATAGTGTGCATGACAAGGAAATGACCGCCATCATGGCAGCATTCAAGGAATGGGATCATTTGCTACACTCGGTGACGGATCAGTTGCTCATCTATACAGATCATAAGGATTTGGAGTACTTCAACCGTACCAAGGTCCTTAACCAAAGGCAGCACCACTGGGCTGAGTTCCTGCAACTGGTTAACTTCAAGTTGGTTTACCAAGAACGACGGTTGAATGAGAAGGCAGATGCTTTGTACCGGTGTAGGGACTACCGCCCTGAAGGGGGTAGTGATTTTCCGCTACAGTCATTTTTTCACCCTGGACAGTGGGTTGGAAGCCAGGAATGGGACACCTTGCAAGCACAAGTGTTGCAGGTGTGCCAAGGATTTTTGGCTCCAGTCTTCCTTTTTGGATCAACTGCGGGTAGAGGCGACCGAAGACCAGGAATATATCAGGATCCTGGAGGCAACAGCTGCCGGCGACAAAGAGGTCGACTAACATTTCAAGACGGAAAAGGCCTTACCCCTGTACAAGAACAGGTGGTACGTTGCCAAGGGTCAGAATCTGAAAGAGACAATCATGAAGGCAGACATGACTCCTGAATTGCGGGACACTTCGCGACTTACTAGACCATCGGCAGGGTTAGGGCTAACTTCTATTGGCCTAAGATGGATGAGCACATCACCGAATACGTGCGGACCTGTGATGCATGCCAATGAAATAAGTCCATCAGGCACAAGAAGTGTGGGCTGCCGCAACCCATTGATGTTACTATGCGGCCGCGGACAGCGATTTCAATTGACTTCATTGTAGTGCTGCCGGAGTCAGAAGGTTATACCAAGATCTGGGTCATAGGGGACAGATTCCCGAAAATGGCCTATTTCATACCCCTGACCACGGAGGTACCTATCAAGGAGCTTGCCTTGGTATTCCTGAAGCAAGTTTGGCGCTTCCATGGACTCCCAGAGTCAATAATCTCCGATCAAGATGGCCGATTCACATCCAAGGTCTGGATGAGTCCAATGCACTTGTTGCAAGTGAAACTAGATGTTTTGACTGCATTCCACCCAGAGACTGATGGGCAAACCGAGAGGGTTAATCAGACACTGGAGCAGTACTTGCGTAGTTACTGTTCCTACCAACAAGGTGATTGGGTTTCACTGTTACCCCTTGCGGAGTATTCGTAGAACACCTGCACATCGGAATCCACCAGGTTGTGACTATTTGAGATCAACTATGGGTTTAACCCAAGGACAAACTGGTTTGGTGTCGTGTCTGGTTGTCAAGGAATAGACTCTAGCAGTGAGCTCTTGGTCAAGGAATGGGAGGAACCTCCGAAGAGATTGGAGAAACCATTCAAGGGGTACAAGAAAGGCAGCAGAAATGGCATGCCCAGAAAAGGTTGCCATCACCGGACAAGGTTACCCTGGAGGATGTGACTGCTGGGCGGGCAAAGAAAGCGGACCCCCTGTTGTAAAATCGAAAGAGCATCGTCACCAAGTGTCTGATGGACAAGCTGGACCACCGGATGTTTAGCCCTGTTGTGGTTAAATGTCAAGTGGGTAACTGAGCCTACAAAAGCCCGCGGCCCACCAGATGGAGCATCCATCTAGTTTTCAAGGTCACGTTGCTCGAACCCTATTGTGAGGATCCGGCAGCAGGGAGGGTCAAGGAAGTCCCTACCCGGGAACTTGCAGACAATGAGCCCAGTTACGTTATCACAGCTGTCGTGGACACCCCATGGTATGGAGGAGCGCAGGCAAAGTTTCCCTCGCGCTTCGTCCAGTACCTGGTTTCGCGGCAAGGTTACGGGGCTGAGCAGAATTCATGGGAGCCCTATGAGATGCTAGACGGGACAGGCTTACAAGCCATTCTCGATTTCCACCAAACATATCCGTCCAAGCCCAGGGACCGTAGGGTCTTGGAGGAAGCGAGTCATGGAAATAAGAAACAACGCTAAAGGTCAGGGACGGACCGTCGGGAAGAGGGAAGTGATGTAACAACCTAGCATACATGAGCTATGGCAGACGGAATCTGCACCCATGCAGGTAGCCAGGCGGCGAACTGGCAGGAACCAGCAGGCAAGTAAGTACTTGACCTATGGAGACCCGATGGTCCTGGCTCTGAGAATGAACAGGATTGGCTGCTCAGGGACTTCGGTACCTGGATACACCCGGGATCAGTGTCAGCATGCTTAGGGACTTCTGAAGGGGCATTTGCTCCGCTAGGCCAAGTAACTGGAGACAGGTGAGAAATGTCTACCGACGGCCACGGGATAGACAGGGTAACAGGGAAAAGTTATGTTGTCCGCTGGACAAGGTTACCCTATCCTTGGGATAAGGTTACCCTGTCCAAAGTCCAGAGTTACCCTACCTATCAATACAAAGTCCCTCGTGGAGTTCGGGAGAATTGAGTGAAATGTTTGTCATATGAAGCCAGGCAGGATACTAGAATCTGGGGTTCCGGGGGATGCTATTGGGCAAGCTAAGCAGCTTCGATGAAGCTGTAGATTTGAGATATTATTCCTATCATACCCCTCCGGCCCCGCCTTGAGGCCCGGAGGTCATGGGCAAACAGCTGTGTAGTTGTGCGCAGTCAAGCAAGGAGGAATCTTCGGAGACATGCTTGCAACACCATATACGTCGCTGCCGTCCGGTCGACTGTAAGCTGTTCGCAGGATATACACGGAAGCATAGGGTGGGAGGTGGAGTACATCCTCCAAGCTGTTCGCAGTAAAATGGACCAAAACCGAGGGAGTTAAGGGTGTTAACCATGGGGGTCACGAAGGTAGTCACGGGTGGTGCTGCAGCGACTGGGAGAGTTGCACACCTACGAAGCCCGGAAATGTCCCCAACGCTATAAGCTCTGAAAGGGAAGTGAAGAGACACTAAAAGCATAATTCCTACTACAGGTGAGGTAGATCCGAGTAAGTGGTCCTGGGTAGCGCCCATTGGATCACTCATGGACTACCGTATCCTGCGGAAGACACTGGAAGCCCGAGACCTGTAAATAGTAAATGGATAAACAGCTCACGGTAGCTTCTGGAGTCAAGCAGAGATCAATGCATATGGAAAGGGCATTATGGATAGTCCAGTTCATGAGGTGCCTTGACTGTTAGCCACTGACCAGACACCGATGTGCAGAAGTTTTCACTCCGGCAGGCAAAATGGAAATGTACCGCAGAAACGATAACCATATAAGGCGAACGCCGACTAGAGTGTGTCGACACATGCATGCCTGAAGGGTGTGGCCGGAGACATGTCAGACCACCATTAGCAGAGAATGGTCTGCTTGAATGGTTGGAGTAAACTGATGGGGGAGTTTCTGGCATAAGATAAAACTACCTGAAGGTCTATGCAAGAACTCTCCTACTCCAACAATCAATCCTCTTCAGACCATAATTGAGTGAAGTGTCAGGCTTAAGGGTATTAAGTTTTACCGCCTACCTTACTCTTACATTGTTGTGAGCCTTTGGCGATAAGTTTGAAGTTGTTCGGTGAGGTCGCAACCTTGGGATCGATCTTCCGAGTGGTGCCCCAGTTACAGTAGCACATCTCAATTATGCCATCTGGAGTGAAAACTTCTTCCCATTGGTGTCTTCCTAGTGGATAATTGTCAAGACATCTGGGAGGGCCTACTAATATATGCACATCTTCTTATATCTAATTCATCTATACAAGTTCCTATTCGCTTTCCTAGTCTACACATTCTATATACTTTTTTCAAGCCAAGGGCCCACTGCGACTCCCCTTGTAGGGTGTTCTGTAAGGTAATCCAATGGTTGCTCCCCATGACCACCATACTTGAAACTACCTCACTTGTGGTAAGAATCATGCTTTTAGTGTCCTCAAACTTCCCTCATAGACATTATGGCATAAGAGCATGTTTAGGCTTGATAACCGTAAAACTCCCCTGGTCAGCTCCAGTACCATCCAGGACCATCTCTGGCACCCCCCAACAGTTACTCTCCACTATCTTCATCAGTTCTGGTCTATATTACTCTGAACAACTTGGAGAAGGTACTTCACCTTCTCATCTATACCCTCATATATTCTGTGAACAGCTTATGGTTGGGCGGATAGCCAGAGCATATATGTTGTTATAAGCCAATCGCCAAACGTTCTCTCTTGCTAGATTGCCAACAACTACACTACTGTTTGTCTATAATATCTGGTCCTCAGGGTAGGGCCAGAGGGGTATGATTGGAATACTGCCTCCAAGTTACAGCTTCTTCCGAGCTTTATAGCTCCACTAATCATATCTCAGAGAATCCCACATTCCGGAGTCTTATCTAGTTTTGCATGACAAATATCCCAGTCAATTTTCCCAAAGCTCCTGAGAGACTTTGTAGTACAAGGTAGGGCAACTCAGGACCTTTGACAGGGTAGCCTGCTTCCCATAGTAGGGTAACTATACACTCAAGGTAGGATAATCCTACCCAGTCATCTGGGTAGCTTTATCCTGTTACTATGCCTACTCCTTTAGTGGCATTAGACACTTAGATCCTTTCTCCAGTTACTCTACTCAGCAGGGTAACCTGCCTACTCCAGGTCTTTAAGCATGCTGACATTGCCCATACCCATGGAGTAGGTATCTAAGTCTCTCAATCCTCAGAGTCATACTTATTTACCGGGAGACCCTGACCACAGGGTGCCTATAAGGCAAGTAGTTACTTGCCTACCTGTCCCTATCTGTTGACCACCTGGTTACCAGTCTGAGTGTAGGTTCAGGTTGCCATAACTTATATATGGTGGGTTATTACATCACTCCCCTCTTCTTTAAGGTCTAATCCAGACCACTAGTATTATATCTTGTGCCTATGACTAGGTTCTCTCATAACCCTATGGTTCTTTGGTTTGGACGTGTACTTTTGGTACAAATCCAAAATGACTTGCAAGCCAGTGCTATCTGGCATCTTATAGGGCTCCTATGGGTTCTCCTATACGCCATAGCCTTATTGGAAAACTAGGTACTAGATGAATTGTTATGGAAACCTGGGAGTACTTCCTCCATACTATTGACTGTTGACAACTGCCTCAATAACATATCTTCGCTCGTTTTTCATAATGCCCACAGCAGGAACCTCCTTGATTCTGCTTCTATCCGGATCCTTGTGATATGGCCCCAGTGGTGTAATATGGAAAACTGTATGAATAAACCAACAGGCTGGTAATTAGAGTTTATAGGCCCGGGTACCAACCTGATGTTTGACCACCAACAGGCCAAATATCCAATGGTCCAGCTTCTCTATTAGCTGTTTGGTGCAGATATTCTTTTAGTTTAATAGCACAAGATCCTCCTTCTTTGCCTAGCCTCTTGTCATATCTTCTAAAGTTATATAGTCTGTAGATAGCAGTCTCTTCTGATCATGCTATTTTCTTTGCCTTTTTTGAGCCCACTGTATGATCTCTTGAATTTCCTGCCAGGTCCCTTACCAGTTCTTGACTAAGAGCTCACTGTTGGGGTGTATTCTCTAGTTATCAGACACCACACCAGACCAGTTTGTCTGAGGATCAAACTCATAGTTTATCTCAAAGAGGGACAACCTGGTAGATTCCGACATAGAGTTGTTGTAGGCATACTTAGGCAATGCTAACAATAACATCTAGTCATCTTGCTGATAGGAATAGTAACTGCTTATATACTACTCCAGTATGTAATTGATTCTTTCAGTTTGCCTATTAGTCTAGGGATGGAAAGTAGTCGAAACATTGAGTTTCACTTACAGCAAGTGCATTAGGCTTATCTGGAACTTAGATGTGAATCGGCTATCATAGTCGGAGATAATCGATTTGAGTAGCCCATGAAGGCCCCACACTTCCTGCAGGAACATCAAGGCTAGCTCCTGACCAGTATGGTTCTAGAAGACTAGATCCTATCCTCACTTCAGACGAAAAGTATGATGGCTTGGCTGCAACATCATGTCTAACACTCCCAAAATGTGCTACCCTAATTGTTATAATAGCAAACCCTACCCTGTAAAATCATAAAATCTCCGTACTTCAAAGTTAGATATTTTTAATTATTCTTACATCTTCTTCAATACGTTTCTTCAGACTCATCTATTTTCAATTATCTTAAGCTATTAGAATGGATCCTCTACTTTCTGAACTGAGCTATCAAATCAAACAAAGGCAGTGTGCAGTCAGAGAGCATGTAGGAAAGTACCAAGTGGCTAGAAGATTACCACAGGTGGAAGGATCTCTGCCAATAGTAAGTACAGCAACATCATACAAGACGTGCCTCAAGAAAAAGCTCCAGCAACATGATGCAGGAGTCTAAGAACCACATCAGTCTGAACCTAAAGCTACGCCTCAGAATGATTAGTTAAGGATGCATCAACCGAGAGAACTCGCAAGTATCACTTACAGTTAAGCCCTCGATCTGGGCATTAGAAACCTACCCGACTTACCAATAGCGAATGTAACAACTGCTGGTGTACCCGGTACGGGTACTAGTTTGTGTTTTATGTTTGGTTTCACAGTATCATTTGATACTTGTAATGTTTCATATGCTATCAGTTGATACACAGAATGTTTTATGTTTGGTTTTACAGTATCACTTGATACTTGTATTGTTCTATATGCTGTCAGTTGATACACATAATGTTTTGAAATGTCGCTCATACTGGAGATAAGTGATATGCTCTATTTAAAGACTGTGGAGTTCCACGATAGAAACAGCGGACTTCGACTGACAGTATTCTAAATATAGTTGGTTGAATGGCTACTTCTTTGATCTCCGATTACACCTCTTTGAAGCCTCCTTTAGGAAGTAGCACTGACGTCTTATTGACCAAGAAGCCATCTGCTCCTATTGTACTGTTATGTGAATAGCACCTAGTCTGAACACGTTACAGATGGTATGGAAAAAAGCGCCAGTAGAAACTAGAGAGTCAATAGTCAGAGTTGGCAGATGAAGATGTAAGATATCTGGTATCAGATATGATTAAGTATAACTAACTATAAAATATAGAGGTGTGAATTATGCATACAAGTCTAGCGCAGCTGGCCATAGCTGCCAGGACCTCTTCGAATTATGAAAGAAGGGATTCTTGAGTTAGCCGTGAAGAGGCTGTGGCCAATGATCAAATTCCAGATGAAGCACTAAGTAGCCCCTAGTCTGAATTTGCAACTTGACTGGAATATGGAGCTTTATACATTTTTAAGGCTGCAGTTAAAGGGAGAAAGACAGTGGAAGTTAGCTGAACACAAAAGTGTGCCAACAGAGAGTATTCAACCATCCCAGTCACAAAAGGTCTTAGCTCTCTTGGTTACCACATTGGGAGGATAGGGTACATAGGTGATGAAACATATTCTAAAGCAAGAAGTACAGTATATTCAAAGTGGAAAGTTGCCAGCACCAAGGCAAGACAAGTATTCGCAGATAGCAGGCTAGCTTACAGATAAAGAAATTATGCTTGCAATGAGAAAATACCTGTCATGAGTGGGTAAACGTAAAACTCAGTATTCTTAGATTTCCTATTGAATAGTAGAAACAGAATAACAGCTAATTATTGTCTGGAGTAGGAATGGATTCAGCTGGACTTGCACAAGCTGTCACAACCTATTGGAACAAAACCTATAGAAGCTATGATGAAGCCACAGTGGAGACATGAGTTGTCAATGATTTCCATTGCAGGCACTTATAGGAAAATAAAAAGGGACATTGAGCAGTCGCTCTGCCAGAGCTTGGTTGTTAAAGCTAGGATGGTACTGGAAAGAGATGAAAACGTGGGTCTATCATGATGGGTATGAGTTGGAGGATGTTAGGGAATATTGTGATAAGGTTTTTACTTCACGAATGCAGTTCCTTTAGCCCTCGATGATGGAATAAAATGAGAATCTCGAAGCTATTGCCAAACCCCAAGCGCCAGGGGTTAGGCCAATTGTTTTTATAAGACTGGACGAATGTACCTTTAATTGAAATAACGAATGCAAGAAGATTTGGATCCATGAGGACAGGGTGCCAATTGGAAAGAAAGGTCATGGTCGAGGCCTTTATGTCTTGAACTTTCTTACCCCAATGGGCCAGCTAGGTGGTAGAAATGTTTGCGAGGTATTGAAGTATGCAGGTGATATTTGGTGGACAGGGAAGTTGTTGTAGCAGCTAGTAGAGAAGGTAATCCCTGTATTTGAGACTGCATTTCCAGGATATCAAAAATTGTCTCCATTTGATATTGCCAAAATTCACCAAAAGTATATATCGGATGCTCTTCTCATACAGAATACGAATCTTACCCCTGGAGGAAAAAATACAGTTGCTATGAGAGATAGACACTATACCCATTCAGATGACCCAAACATGATTTGCCGGCAGTCACTGATGCTGCCTGATAGCCACTTGAATGGATTAAGAACTGTCCTCCAGGAATGTGGTCCCTGGCCACAGGGCCAAAAACCTCTCACCCAGTATTCTATCCCAGGCAATAAGCCAGGAGAAATGAAACCAAATCCTGCTTGCAAGCATGCAACTAATCTACATTGTTGTACTTGAACTCTGCTGTTTTTACAATACGACTTTCAGGCTCAAAAGTGTGAGGTATGGGAAACCTTTTACGCAGCTGGACATCCAGTAATACTCTATCCTGTATTCCCTTGTAAACTCAACTGTATTGAGTACTTTTGGGATTGTGCAAAGTTATATAGTAGAGCATATTGTAAATACTCATATTTGTTATTTGTTCATACTGTACCACAGGCACTAGTACAAATTCCCAATAAGCTTATTTGAAAATATTACCAATGTACCTGGCATATGATGTATGCTTATCAAAACTATATTGTGCATGGTTCAGAGGACTTCAAAAGACCTGTATATACTAGATACTCATCACATTGAGGAATTGTAGAGTCAGAAGTGCATGTAGAGTAATCAAATTTAATAATAATTACTTACTATGTATTGCTTTATATTATCTTCTTTTCCAATACATACTACATTTTGTGAATTCATAAGTACAGTTATGATAAGTTTAGTATTAGGGCAAAATGCTTCGTTGATGTTACACTTGGTATTACAGCCGAGCTGTCAGACTTGTTGTCTGAAGATTTGGCTAGATTCTAGTCTTCCAGAACTATACCTCAGTTGTCCGAAGTATAAAATGTGTCATCTTTGAGAATCTATCTAGGATTATCCAAATCACTGTATACTCTTCTGACTCTGGTAGCACTACAATAAAATTCATTGAAATCACTGTCCAAGGTCTTATTGGAACATCAAGTGGTTCCAGCAAAGTGAACTTCTTATGCTGGATAGACTTATTCCATTAACATATATTACAAGTTCAGACATAGTCAGTAATGCACTTACTGTAAAAATTTCTACAATCGGCCTGTGTGATATATCGTTGAAATAAAGTGAGGCGGGAAGAAAAAGGGGAAGCTTTTGTCTCCGTTATATTTTTGGAACTGAAAACCACATTATTGTCACTCACTAGTATCCTTCTTGACTCATTAGCTACCAAGTTGAACATCACGTCATAAACTTCATGTAAATAATATACGGAAAGAATAAATAAATAAATAATAATAAAGACAATTTCCAAGCTATACTATATTACTCAAACACACCAGTTCCTTTACTTCTGTTGAACAATATATACACTTTCTGAGATTCAAAATCCTAGCAAAGGACAAGGAAAAGATTTCTGGCCATGTATGAGTGAAGCTTATACTTTCTGAGCTTCCTGCTGGGAAATTCTATGCAGGGATTAAGAAAAAATGACACCTGAAATGGATACCTCTAGCAGAGCAACTTCGGACCAGCTATAGGCCACTATTAAGAAATCCATATCGATCCTGTACCATCAGGTACAAACTCCAAGTATTGTCTTACTGGTTTGGAAAAAACAAACCCTGTGGTCCTACTAAGAATTGAGAACTGACATGTCTTGAAGTATCGAACTATTTCAAGATTTCCAAGAGCAATCTCACTCGCTGGAAGAAGGACCACAGGAAGGGAAGGTTCAAAGGCCAAGTAGCAGGGCAATAGAGAATGGGAGGTGGTGGCCGGCAGTGGAGGTGGTGGGAGATGGAGAAGCAGCTGTATGAAGAGTTTCATCAGCGAAGAGTAATAGGAAGATTGGTTTGCCAGGGTTGGTTTTGGAGGGTCAGCCATGGGCTATATCACAAGGTATATCCTGGAAAGGATCCTCACCTTTTCAAATTCAGCAATGGCTGGTTTTGTGGATTCCTGCAGTATCACTATATTAGTTTATGCTTTGTTACCAATACTGCCAGTAAATTGCACTCAGACTTTTTATCAGTAATATTAAACTGGATGCAGTTTAATCACCGGAATTCAGAATTGCGGGGAGAGGATGACAGGGGGCTAGAAGATATACCAGCTACCATTGAAACGTACTGGTTGCAGAATATCTGCAACATGGACCAGATGCCTTTGCCCTTTGAATATCTGGAGGGTGAGACATATAATCCTATTGGAGATAAGACGATTTGGGTACAGTCAAGTCAGTCAAGAGGGTAGGACAAGCAGGAGGGGACAATACAACTTACTCTATTTGGAGATGGGATTCCATGAGTAAAGCCACTGGTCTTCTTTCGAGGGAAAGGAATTGGGGCTATAGTCTTAGCAGAAAAGACCTCATATGAGGGTTGGGTTGTTCTAAAATTCAACCCGACCACATATGCTAACTCAACCAATATGCTTGCGTGGCTCGAAGAACAACTTGTACCTGTACTCGATGATCAGTCAACCCTTCTTGCAATGGATATGTTCACTGTCCACAGAACAGAAGAGGTTCTTGACACTCTTCTGGCAAATGATATTACTGTGAGCATAATTCCAGGAGGTTGTACTGGTCTTGTACAACCTCTAGATATCTCAATCAATTACCCATTCAAGGATATTCTAAAGGCAGCAATGCTTACCTTAACTGATAAAAGAAAAACCCCTCTATAGTCACAATATCGTACATTATTGTGCAATTAGGATGAGCAAGACATAAGACTAGATATGATAGATAAGGGGGAGGAGCAGATCTTGCTTGTGGGGGGGGGGAAACTCATGGGAAACATAGTTGGCAGGCATCGAGTGGCTGCAACTTGGGCTGTTGGGGCAGCATGGGAAATGTTTTCCCTGACAACGGAAGTGGTTGTTTGGCGGTCATTACGGGTGGTGGGTTTGGCACTTCATGTTGATGGAAGTGCTGACAATGAGATCTCTATCAAGGGCATAGAGACCAGTTTCCTATCAAATAGGTTAGCAAACCTTCAAAATAGGGAGGGGGGTGTATTGGTAGGGGGAAGTTTTTTGAATAATAGTGATGAGATTGTAGATAATGAGGTGGAGGAGGAAGTTGTGATGCATGAGATGGATATTTGTTGTGAATAGAAAATTATATCAACAGTTAGTGCACTGGGATTGCATGATAGGTGCTAGACATTCTTGGCATGACTCACCTTATTTCTACTGCATAGCATAAGGGCCGATTGTTGAATTTTCTGTGATATCCATCTTTGGCTAGTAGAAGTTAGCTCTAACTCTACCAATAGTTTTGTAGGATCTGAAGTGTTCCATTAAGTGGGAATCATGTTCTGCCTCGATGATTATAGGTTTCAATTTCTGACCTGTAGGAATATACTACCTGTTCTTATACAGGAGCAAGTTCTTTTCAGTTGTGAAATGCTGGTCAACGTCCTTGTCTCTAGCCACAGTAGCTTTCAAGATCCTCTAGTAATCCAGATCTTGTTTAGCCATACCATACAATACTTCTAAAAAGAAAGACTGTAGCTGAAACCCTTGACATACCTGCTACATCTGAGGTTGCAAGACGTTCTATTCCTGATAAACAACCCACTATCTATAGTGAAAGAAGAACTGTGGTTGAGAATCACTTTCCCCTTCAGGCTAGTAGTTTCGATGCCACGCTAGTACATCAGCCTTCTCATTCAACCACCCTTCATGATAAACTACCTTGAAGTTGAATGGCTGCAGGAACTGTGCCCAGTGATGCTACCTCTGGTTGAGGACCTTAGTACTAATAAAGTACTCTGAATTCTTATGATCCATATAGATCACAAAATGCTGCTTTACTGAGTATAGTAAATGATGTCACTTCTTGAACACTGCCACTATTCCAGCAATTTCCTTACCATAGATATCATAATTAATTTCTGCTGGGTGGAACTACGCACTATGATAGGCCACTGGGTACGACCTCTCATCCTCACAAAACTGGAACAGTAAGGCTCCTAATGCAAAATTACTAGCATTGGCTTCAAGCCTTGTAGGCCTCGCAGGATTGAAGTATACTGGATTGGGTGTAACGACCCAGCACACATGAGCTATGGCAGTCGGAACCTACATCCATACAGGTAGCCTAGAGGCGAACTGGTAGGGACCGGCAGGCAAGTGAGTACTGGACCTATGGAAACCCAATGGCCCGGGCTTCGAGAGTGAATGGAATTAGCTGCCCAGGTACTTAGGTACCTGGGTACACCCAGGAGAGGTGTCTGCGTACTTAGGGACTTCTGAAGGGGCAGTTGATCAGCTAGGCCATGTAACCGGAAACAGGTCAGAAATGTCTATCGCCGGCAACAGGATAGACAAGGCAACAGGGACAAGTTATGTTGTCTGCTGGACAAGGTTACCCTACCCTGGGGATCAGGTTACCCTGCCATGGGGCTTGGGTCACCCGGCCCAAAATCCTGAGTTACCCTACCTTTCAATACGAAGTCTCACGGCGAGTTCAGAAAAAATGACCAGAACGTTTGTCACGCGAAGCTACACATAATACTGGAATCTGGGGTTCTGGGGGATGCTATTGGGTGCGCTAGGCAGCTCCAAAGAAGCTGTGAATTGGGCACATTATTCCTATCATACCCCTCAGGCCCCGCCTTAAGGGCCGGACGTCAGGGGCAAACGGTTGCGTAGTTGTGTGCATTCTAGGAAAGTGGAAGGTTTGCAGACCTGCTTGCAACACTGTAAAGGTCGCTGCCGTCCGGTGGACCGTAAGCTGTTCGCAGGATATACAAAGGGGCATAGGGCGGAAGGTCGAGTACCTCCTCCAAGTTGTTCAGAGTAAAACGGACCAAACCTAATGGTGTTAACGGGAGTTAGCCGTCGGGGTCCCAAATGTAGTCCCGCGTGGTGCTGGGGCGGCGAGGAGAGTTTTATACCTACCAAGCCTGAAGGTGTCCCCAACACTTTTGGCTCTGAAAGGGACATGCAGAGACACCATGACCATGATTCCTACCACAGGTAAGGTGGGTCTGAGGTAGTGGTCATGGGTAGCGCGCATTGGGCCACTTCCGGATCACCGTCCCCTGCAGAAGAGACTGGAAGCACATGAACGGTAAATAGTAGATAGATAAAACACTCGCGGTAGCTTCCGGGGCCAAGTAGAGATCAATGCCAATGGGAAAGGTGTCATAGACAGTCTACTTCATGCATTCTCTTGACTATTAGCCACTGGCAAGATGCCGATGCGCAGAAAATTTCCCTCCAGTTGGCAAAATAGAAATGCACCCCAGAAATGATAACTGCATAAGGTGAACGCCGACTAGAGTGTGTTGACACATGCATCCCTGCAGGGTGTGCCCGGAGATGCGTTGGACCGCCCGTAGCGGAGAAGGGTGTGCTCGAATGGTTGGAGTAAACTGATGGAGGAGTTTCTGGCATAAGATAAAACCAGCTGAAAGTCTATGCGAGCACTCTCCTACTCGAACAATCAATCCTCTCGAGACCTTAATTGAGTGAAGCACCAGGCTCAACAATATTCAGTTTTACTACTTACCTTACTCTTACATTAGGGTGAACTTTTGGCGATAAGTTTGAAGTTGTTCGGTGCAGTCACAACCTTGGGATCCATCTTTCTAGCCATGCCCCCATTACAATGGGTTTGAAGATGAATGCTTCCTTCAAGCGGTTGAAAGCCTAATCACATACCGATGTCCAGTCCCATCTAGCATCCTTCTTGGTCAAGTCTGTTTGCTTAGCTATCTTGCTGAAGCCATCTATATTCCTATAGTAGAAGTTGGCAAAGTCTATAAAGCTTTGTCTATCTACGATACATGTTGGAGGTGCCCAGTTCTTAATTGTCTGTACCTTTTCTAACAATATCGAGATCCCCATACCGTACATCCTATACACAAGGAAGTCAATTTCCTATTACGGAAATCTGGACTTTTTAATGTTTCTGAATAATTCTGACTTTTGTAGCTTTTCCATCACATGCCTTATCATTGCAACATATTCTTCCATTGTCTCAGAGCAGACTAGAATGCCACCCCTGTATACTACAACCCCTGCGTGTAAGAGGTCTCTAATTACCTTATTCATCATACTCTGGAACGTTACAGGAGCATTGAATAGTCTGAAAAGCATAACAGTATACTTATAAAGTCCATACCTGTATCAGAATACAGTTTCCCATGCCTCTCCTTCTGCTATCCTCAGAAGATAGTAGCTACTCTTCTGGTACAGCTTCATGAATACTATGGTCTATCTGAGCCTGTCTTGTAGCTCATTTATCAAGAGAAGAGGGTACTTGCTGTTTACCATAAGTTTATTCATCCTTTGGTAATCTGTTACTAGCCATGAAGTGCAATCTGATTTCAGTATAAACAGGATAGGGCCTGCTATGGATGAGTTAGATTGCTGCGGCTTTCCAGTCCTTAGTATCTCATTGAGGTACTCATGATGTGCCTAAAGCTCCTTTTCCGATAATAGGTGGGTAGGCCTGAATGGATGTTGGTTTCCGAGTTGCAACTGAATCATATTATCATACTTCGAGTGTTCTGATAACGTCTCAATTCATTCTTGACTAAAGATATCCTCTTAGTCCTTGTAGTTGGGGAGCAGTTTGACTATAATATTATCTCCAGATTCATTGGAGAATTGTACCATACCCACCAGGTATATATTACATGGGTCTTCTGCTAAAGGTTCTTCCTCAGTGATCAAGACTAACTGCCTCTGCTCTGTTAGACAATTGGTCTTACAGTAATCTGAGTACCAGGTTAGTGTTTCTGTCTTTCAGTCAATATCTCGGTTGTGGTCTTTTAATCATGACATTGGTAAGTAACCATCCACCTTGGTGTCAGGCATGTCCACAACCTCGAAGTATATCCCATTCTGGTAATTGTCTATTCTTATATCCAACCACTTGGTCTTGTACTGGCCTAATCCTGGAATGTGGTTGCTACTTACATTGCTTATCGAAACAAGTATTTTCCTATGTACAAAAGAAACTTGGGTTTCCTTAACTGAGTGGCTCCTAATCACTGGCCTAGTAGCTCTACTGTGTAAAAGTACTAGTGCTTCCGCACTAACCTCCTGCACTCCTATCTTCCAGTCCAATTACACTAGCAGGTAAATAGACCTAGTGTGGTAGGGCAGATCCTTACACTTGCCTCTCTTTTCTTGTTTGTGGGATTTCATCATCTCTGGTAGTTTTTTACAAATTCTTCTACCTTTCAACATGAAAGTGGCCACAACGGATCAGTAACCTAGGAACTTTTTGGGCAGAAAAATCACTGTCACAATACCCAGAGTATTTACTATCATGCTAGCATGGTTTCGGGTACTAAACCCTTCTCAGGTAAACTTGGGTATCTTCAATTTATCCAAGTCCAGCCTGATATAGATTTTCCTACAAGACAACTATCTCTTCCTGGCGCTTGATAAGGTTCTACTAACAGACCAGTTCCCAGCAAAGCATCTTGGTACCTCCCTGCTATCGAGCTGCTCTGCCATCGATACCTATTCCAACTAACAGAAATCATTTCATATAGAAACATCACAACCAGCTATGGAAACCCTGAAAGAAATACTTGAAACAACTAGTTGATATAAGTAAAAAAACCCTAGCATAAACTCAAGAAAGAAAACACCACTACCACGCATGGTCTGAAACATCTATTTTATCAAAGCTGGTGAGGGTTTGGTGAGCTTCTGTTTCTCTACTGCTAGAAAGGTTCTTACCTTCTGACTACTCATTCTTATGAGTGTTTATCTCTTCATGCCCATAGAGGCCTATGGTGGAGGTCAGTTATATTATACCTTAAAAGATGAGCGGGTGCTTACCTATTCTGGGCTATTAGTTTCAACCTCTATTATGGGAGGTGATAACTGTCAGACTTCTAAAACTCGCGATAATAAGAGGGGGGGTGGAGTCTCGATACGCTCCCCGTATTTGTTTGTTTATTGAGGCTCCCTTCGTGAAGCTATTCTGGTTAACCTATGAGACTATTTAGATGAACTAATTACTGTGGCTGTCGTAGTACCCTTCCTCCAGAAATACCCTCTCGGCCCACATTTGGTGCACTGATTATACACACTCCACTATTCGGTCATGGATGTTAGGATTTCCTTGTTTGCTATTGCATGTTCAGAAGTTGCCAGCATTGAATGTTTTCGTATACCGAAATTGGTAGGTTTGGTCGACCTCTAGGTTTGTATACCCAACTCTTCACTCATTTTGTGGGACTTCCCTGAGCTTGATGGCCTGTGTTGATTGTTCTCAAAGGCTTGAGACTTATATATGTGTAACGGGGGCTCCCCAAGGAAGATGGATCCCAAGGGTGCGACTGCACCGAACAACCGCAAACTTATCGCCAAATGGTCACACAATGTAAGAGTAAAGTAAAGGGTAAAACTGAATATCATTAAGCCTGACGCTTCACTCAATTAAGGTCTCGAGAGGATTCATTGTTGGTGTAGGAGAGTTCTGGCATAGACTTTCAGGTAGTTTTATCTTATATGAGAAACTCCCTTATCAGTTTAGTCCAACCATTCGAGCGCCCCCTTCTCCACTAAGGGTGGTGCAACACGTCTCCTGGCACGCCCTTCGGGCATGCATGTGTCGACAAACTCCAGGTGCTGTTAACCTTATGCGCTTATCGTTTCTGCCGTGCATTCTCATTTTGCCCAGGAGAGGGGAAAACCTCCGTGCATCGGAGTCTTGCCAATGGCTAACCGTCAAGACACATGATGAACTGGACTACCTATAACACCTGACCCATATGCATCGATCTCTACTTGGCTCCAGAAGCTACCGCGAGTGGTTTCTCTATCTACTATTTAACAGTCATGGGCTTCCCGTGTCTTCTGTGGGATACGGTAGTCCAGGAGTGATCCAATGGGCGCTACCCATGACCACCACCTCGGACCTACCTTACCTGTGGGAGGAATTATACTTTCAGTGTCTCTGCACTTCCCTCTGGGAGGCCGTGGCGTTGGGGACACTTGCGGGCGTCGTAGGTGTAGAACTCGCCCAGTCGCCCCGGCACCAGCCAGGACTACCTGCGGGACCCCAATGGTTAATATCGGTTAACTCCATCCGTTATGATCTGTTTTACTCCCCATAACTTTAAGGAGGTATGCCACCTCTCACCCTATACCCCCTTGTATATCCCGCGACCCGCTACTGTCGACGGGACGCCAGCGACATGTGCTGTGTTGCAAGCAGGTCAACTAAGATTCCTCTTTGGTAGACTGCGGACAACTACACCACCGTTTTCCCATGACGTCCCGGCCTTAAGGCGGGGCTGGAGTGGTATGATAGGAATAATGTCTCCTATTTACAGCTTCTTTGGAGCTGCGTAGCTCGCCCAATAGCATCCCCCAGAACCCCTGATTACCGTATTATGCCTGGCGTCGCATGACAAACATTCCCGTTATTTTTCCCCAACTCCAGGAGGGACTTTGTATTGAAAGGTAGGGTAACTCAGGACTTTGGACAGGGTAACCCGAGCCTCATGGGAGGGTAACCTGAGCCTGTGGGTAGGGTAACCTTGTCTGGTAGACAAGGTGACCTTTCCCTCTCACCTTGTCTACTCTGTCACCGGAGATAGACACTTCGGACCTTTCTCCAATTACCCAGCCTAATCGAGTAACTGCCCCTTCAGAGCTCATCAAGTGTGCTGACACCACTCACGAGTGTGCTCAGGTACCTAAGTGTCCAGCCAGCTGATTCTGTTCATCTCCGATCCCAGGCCATTGGGTCTCCATAGGTCCAGTACTGCCTTGCCTGCCGGTTCCTACCAGTTCACCTCCTGGCTACCTGTATGGGTGTAGGTTCCGGGTACCACAGGTCATGTATGCCGGGTCTCTACATCACTCCCCTCTTCTCTATAGTCCATCCCGGACTGTTAGCGTCATCTCCTATTTCCACAACTCGATATCTCCAAGACACTATTGCCCCTGGTCTTGGACGGATATCTTTGGTGGAAATCCAGAATGGCCTGCAAGCCGGTCCCTTCTAGCACCTCATAGGGCTCCCCTGAATTCTCCGCAGCCCCGTAGCCTTCCCCGGAAACTGGGTACTGGACGACGTGCGACGGAAACTTCGTCTTGGCTCCATCGTACTATCTACTGTCCACAACAGCTTCAACAATGTAACTTGGCCCACTGTCCACAAGTTCCAGGCTGGTGACTTTCTTGATCCTTCCTGATCCCAGATCCCTGCAATAGGGTTCAAGCAACATGACCTTAAAAAGCCGTCTGGATGATCCACCTGCGTGACAGTTGGAGTTCGTATGCGTGGGTACCTACCTGACATTTGACCACAAAAGGGCGAAACCCCTGGGGGTCCAGCTTCTCAATTGGAAGCTTTGGGCGCATGTTCTTTCACTTCCACAGCACACAGTCCGCTTTCTTTGCCGGCCCAGCACCCACATCCTCGAAGGTAATGTAGTCCGGTGATGGTAGCCTTTTCTGGTCATGCTATTTCCATCGCCTTTCCTGTGCCTGTTGAATCGTTTCTCGAATTTCTTGCCAGGGTCCTTCCCATTCCTTAACCCAGAGCTCCCTGCTAGGGTGTATTCCTTGATTATCTGACACCATGGCTGACCAGTTTGTCCGAGAGTTGAACGCATAATTGATCTCAAATGGTAACAACCTGGTGGATTCTGATGTTGAGGTATTGTATGCATACTCTCCAAGGGGTAGTAGCGAAACCCAATCATCCTGTTGGTAGAAACAGTTGCTACCCAAGTACGGCTCTAGTATCTGATTAACTCTCTCGGTTTGCCCATCAGTTTCCCGGTGAAATGCAGTTGCGATGCTAAGTTTCACTTGCAACAGTGCATCAGACTCATCCAGAACTTGGATCAGAATCGGCTATCTCGGTCAGGGATAATTGACTCCAGGAGTCCATGAAGCCACCAAACTTCCTTCTGGAATATCAAGGCAAGCTCCTTGCATGCTACCTCAGTCGTCCGGGGTATGAGATGTTCTATTTTCGAGAATCTGTCCACTATGACCCAGATCTGGGTATAGCCTTCAGACTCTGGCGATGCTACAATGATGTCCATTGAAATTGCTGTCCCGGGTCGCATAGGAATATCAATAGGTTCTAGCACAGTAGACTTCTTGTACCTAATGGGCTTATTTCTGGGGAATGAATCACATGTCCGCACGTAGTTGGTGATGTGCTCGTCTATCGGAGGACAATAGAAGTTAGCCCTAACCCTTCCAATTGACTTGTAAGTCCCGCAGTGTCCCACAATTCAGGAGTCATGTTCATCCTCCCTGATTGTCTGCTTCCGATTCTGACCCTGGGGAACATACTACCTGTTTTTGTACAGAACTAAGAGCTTTTCCGCCGTGAACTATCCGTCGACCTCTTGGTCACCGGCAGCTGTTGCCGGCTGGATTCTTAAGTATTCCTGGTCTTCCTTTATGGCTACCCACAACTGATCCAAAAAGAACCACCGGAGTTGAAATCCTGGGCACAGCTGCAACATATGTCATCACAAGTTCTCCCATTCCTGGCTCCGAACCCAATGTGCAGGGCAAAAAAACCAAAGTGGCGGAAAATCACTCCCCCCTTCAGGGCAGTAGTCTCTACGTCGTGACAAAGCATCTGCCTTCTCATTCCGCTGTCCTTCTCAGTAAACTACCTTGAAGTTAAACTGTTGCAGGAACTCAGCCCAGCGGTGCTGCCTACGGTTAAGGACCTTGGTACTATTAAAGTACTCCAAATTCTTATGATCGGTATAGATTACCAAATCGGTCCGCTACCGCGCGTAGGAGATGATCCCATTCCTTGAATGCCGCTACGATGGCAGTCATTTCCTTGGCATGGACGTCATAATTAATCTCTGCGGGGTGAAACTTCCGACTATGGTAGGCCACTGGATGCCATTTCTTATCTTCACAGAATTGGGAGAGACCGGTGCCTAATACAAAGTCACTAGCCTCAGTTTCTAGATGGGTGGCTGTTCCAGGACAAAATGTGCTAGGATAGGTTTGGACGTAAACGCCTCCTTTAGCTTGTTGCAGTCCTGCGGACAAGCAGGTGTCCATCCCGATCAGACATCCTTCTTTGTCCAGTCTGTTAGATCTTTCGCTATTTTGCTTACACCTTCTAGGAACCAAGGATAGAAGTCCGCCAAGCCTGCAAACCTTTGAACATTGACGATGCATGTCGCAGGTGCCCAATCCCTGATTGTTTGCACCTTCTCTGACAACATAAAGATCCCCATGTCAGAAATCTTGTATCTGCGGAATTTGACTTCCCGCAGCTGGAAACTGAACTTCTTCATGTCTACACAAAGTCTGGCTTTCTGCAATTTCTCCATCACACATCTCACTACCGCGACATGAGCTTCCATGGTTTCAGAAGAGATCAGGAGGTCATCCATGGACTCAATGACTTCTTCATCCATGAGGTCCCAGAAGAACTGGTTTACCATGCTCCGGATGGTTGCCAGGGTGTTACATAACCCAACTGGCATGATCGTGTATTCATACAGTCCATATCTGCACTCGAAGGCCCTCTGCCATTACTCCCGTTCTGCCAACCTCAGAAGGTAGTAGCCGTTCTCTAAGTCCAACCGGGTGGACACAAGGGCTTTTCCTAACCTATCGCGCAGTTCATTGACCAACAGTAGAGGATACCCACTCTTAACCGTGACTTTGTTCATCCCTCGGTAATCCATTAGCAGTCGTAATATATCATGTGGTTTTGGCACGAAAGGGATAGGGGCTTCTGCTGAGGCACTGGATCGTGGCAGCTTTCCTGTTCGCAGCATTTTATTGCTGTTGTAGTGGGGGCTCCCCTAGGAAGATGGATCCCAAGGGTGCGAGCATACTGAACAACTTCAAACTTATCATGAAATAGTCACACAATATAAGAGTAAAGAAAAAGGCAAAACTTAATATCGTTACGCCTGATGCTTCACTCAATTAACGTCGCGAGAGGATTGATTCTAGGAGAGGGGGGGTTCTCGTACAGACTTCTAACTGGTTTTATCTTATGCCGGAAACTCACCCATTAGCTTACTCCAACGATTCGAGGAGATCCTTCTCCACTAAGGGTAGTCCGACACATCTCCTAGCACCACCTTTGGCCATGCATGCGTCAACACAGCCAACTCGCTGTTCACCTTATACCGCTATTGTTTCTGCAGTGCATTGCCATTTTACCCACTGGAGTGAAACCCTCTGCACATCAGTGTCTTGCCAGTGGGTAACAGACAAGGCACCTGAGGAACTGCAGTATCTATGACACCCTTCCCATATGCATTGAGTTCTGCTTGGCTCCGGAAGCTACCGTGGGCACTTCATCTTTCTACTATTTACCTGTCGCGGGCTTCCGGTGTTCTCAGCAGGATACTGTAGTTTGGGAGTGATCCAGTGGGCACTACCCATGACCACTACCTCGGATCTACCTTGCCTAGCGTAGGAATCATGCTTTTAGTATCTCTGCAATTCCCTTTCAGACCCTATGGCGGTGGGGACACTTGCGGGCTTGGTAGGTGTAAAACTCTCCCCGTCACCGCGGAGCTACCCAGGACCAACTTTGGGACCCCCGCAGTTAACACCCATTAACTGCATCAGCTTTGGTCCATTTTACTCCCAACGATATGGAGGAGGTACTCCCCCTTCCACCCTATGCCCCCTTATATATCTTGCGAACCGCTTATGGTTGACCGGATGGCAGCAATGTATCCGGTGTTGCACGTGGCACTGCAAAGACTCCTCTTTGCTAGACTGCGCACAACCACACAACCGTTTGCCCATCATGTCCAGGCCTCGACACGAGGCTGGAGGGTGATGATAGGAATAATGTCTCCAATTTACAGCTTCTTTGGAGCTCCGTAGTTGGCCCAATAGTATCCTGCGGAAGCTGGGATTCCAGTGTTATGCCTGATTTCGCGTGACATACATTGTAGTCATTTTTTTCGAACTCCCGTAGGGACTTTGCATTGAAAGGTAAGGTAACTCAGGACCTCGGACGGTGTAACCCCAGCCTCATGGCAGGGTAACCTTGTCCAGTGGACAAGATGACTTTTCCCGGTTACCTCGTCAACTCCGTTACTGGAGATAGACACCCCTGACCTTTCTCCAGTTACTGGGCCTAACCGAGCAACTGCCCCTTCAGAGGTCCCTAACTACGTTGACAACACTCCCCGGTATGCCCCGGTACCTAAGCATCTGGCCTACTGATTCCGTTCATCTCAGAGCCCCGGCCATTGGGTCTCCTTAGGTCAAGTACTACCTTGCCTGCCGGTCCCTACCAGTTCGCCTCCTGGTTACCTGTAGTGGTGTAGGTTCTGGCTGCCATAGCTCATATATGCTGGGCCGTTACAGGTATATTCACGCAGTACCTTAAGCTCCTTTTCCCATAACGGATGGATAGGCCCAAACGGAGGTTGAGTCCCGGGTTGCAACTGGCTCATGTGCTTATACTTTGAGTGCTCGGGCAGTGCCTCAATTCATTCTGGACTGAAGATATCACCATAGCCCTTATGCTCGGGGAGTAGCTTAGCTGCAACATCATCACCTTTCTCATCGGACAATTGAACAATTCCCAACAGGTACACATTACTAGCATCTTCGGCCCGTAACTCTTTATCAGTGATAAACACTAACCGCCCATGCTCTGCTAGGCAATTAGCATTGCGGAAATCTGAGGGCCAGGTTAGTGATCCAGTCTTCCAATCCATGTCGCGGTTATGGTCCTTCAACCAAGGCATAGGTAGGTACCCATCCATGTTACTGTCAGGCATATCGGTGACTTCAACGCACATCGCATTGTGGTGGTCGCCTATTTTCATCTCCCATGATTTGGTATAGTGCAGAACTGCCCCAGGAATGTGATTACCGCTCGCGTCACTTATCAGCACCTGTACCTTGTGTCGCACACAAGATGCCTGAGTCTACTTAACCCATCGGCCACTAAGCACTGGCCCAGTAGTTCCACTATTGAGTAGCAGGAGCGCTTTCGCGCTTAGCTGTCTAGCTTCTATCTTCCAGTCTAACTTTACCCGCAGGTGGACAGACTGGGTATGATGACGCAAGTTGTGACGCTTCTGCCTCTTCGCTTGTCTTGGGGACTTAGTCATCCTGGCTGGGTGAATGCTTTAGTCTCTTGCCTTTCGACACAAGAGCGGCCATAATGGGTTGGTAAACGTTAAGGGATTGGGATTCATCTTTATCAATACCTGCAGTGTTTACTATCACACTAGCCTGATTTCGGGTACTAAACTCCCCTCAGGTATACCTGGAAAGAACACTGTTCATTTGATCAAGTCTAGCCTGAACCAATCCCGCTTGTACTAAATATAACAATTTTCCTTAAGGTGGGTAGAAGTCCCCTGCTGGACGGGTTTCAAGCACAGTATCCTTGCTTTGCCAATGTTGAGTGTCTCATCTAGCAAGATCTCACCCCACCTCAACTGAAAAAATGTCCTATGACTTGCCCATCCAGTTAAGGAAATCCGGAAACAAATACACAGAACTAGAAGAAAGGAAACAACGAATAACCCTACAAAGGAGAGATAGTCTAGTTCACCATGCACGGCCCGCAACATCTGCCTGCCCACACCACCGGGGTGTAGTCAGTATCCAGGTCGTTCATACAGTGGAGTGGCACTAGCCGATCCCTAAAGCCAGCTCCGTGGCTGTAACGGGGGCACCGCTAGGAAGATGGATCCCAACGTTGGGACTGCACCGAACAACTTCAAACTTATCGCCAAAGGTTCACACAGATGTAAGGGTAAAGTAAGCAGTAAAAGTTAATATCGTTAAGCCTGATGCTTCCCTCAATTCAGGTCTCTAGAGGATTGATTGTTGGAGTAGGAGAGTTCTCACATAGACTTTCAGGTAGTTTTATCTTATGCCAGAAACTCCCCCATCAGTTTACTCTAACTATTTGAGCACACCCTTCACCGCAAAGGGTTGTCTAACAAGTCTCCTGGCAGACGCTTCGGGCATGCATGCATCGACAAACTCTAGTGGGCGTTCACCTTATACGGTTATCGTTTCTGCGGTGCATATCAATTTTGCCCACCAGAGTGAAAACTTGTGCGCATCGGTGCCTGGCCAGTGGCTAACAGTCAAGGCACCTCATGAACCAGACTATCTATGACACCCTTCCCATATGCATTGATCTCTGCTTGACTCCCGAGACTACCGTGAGCAGTTTATCCATGTACTATTTATGGGTCTCGGGCTTCTGGTGTCTTCCACAGGGCACGCTAGTCCGGGAGTGATCCAATGGGTGCTACCTATGACCACTACCTCGGATCTACCTTACCTCTGGTAGGAATCATGCCTTTAGTATCGCTGCACTTCCCTTTCAGAGCCTATAGCATTGGGAGCACATGCGGGCTTGGCAGGTGTAAATCTCTCCCCGTTGCCCCGACACCACCTGGGACTACCTGCGGGACCCCCATGGTTAACACCCGTTAACCCCTTCAGTTTCGGTCCGTTTTACCCCCACCACTTGGACGAGGTACTCCACCTTCCTCCCTATGTCGCCGTGAATCCCTTGCGAACAACCTATGGTCGACCGAACGGCAGCGACGTATACGGTGTTGCAAAGATATCGGCAAAGTTTCCTCTTTGCGAGACTGCACACAACCACCCAACCGTTTACCCCTGGCCTCCGGGCCTCAAGGCGGGGCCGGAGGGGTATGATAGGAATAATGTCTCCAATTTCCAGCTTCCTCATAGCTACGTAGCTCGCCCAATAGTATCCGCCGGAACTCCAGATTCCAGTATCATGCAGGGCTTCGTGTGACAAACATTCCTGTCAATTTTCCCGAACTCTTCGAGAGACTTCGTATTGAAAGCTACGGTAACACAGGACTTTGGGCAGTGTAACCTAAGCCCCAGGGTAGGGTAACCTTGTCCAGCGGACCATATAACCTTTCCCTGTTACCCTTTCCATCCCATCGCCGGCGATAGACATTTCTGACCAGTCTCTAATTACTGCGCCTAGCTGAGGAACTGCCCCTTCAGAAGTCCCTAAGTACGCTGACAGTGCTCGCGGGTGTGTTCAGGTACCTAAGTCCCAGACTGGCCAATTCTGTTCATTCTTGGAGCCCGGGCCATTGGGTCTGCGTTGTTCAAGTACTCACTTGCCTGCCGGTTCCTACCAGTTCACCTCCTGGCAACCTGCATGGGTATAGGTTCCGTCTGCCATAGCTCGTGTATGTTGGGTTGTTACATCACTCCTCTCTTCTCTATGGTCCGTCCCGGACCGCTAGCGTCACCTCTTATTTCCAAGGAACAATTCCCTCAAGACCCTATGGTCCCTAAGCTTAGAGGGATATCTTTGCTGGAAATCCTGAATGGCCTGTAAGCCTGTCCCTTCTAGCATCTCATAGGGCTCTCATGATTTCTCCTCAGCCCCGTAGCCTTCCCATGAAACTAGATACTAGACGAAGCGCGACAGAAACTTCGCCTTCACTCCTCCGTACCATCGGCTGTCCACAACAGCTGTAACAACATAACCGGGCTCGTTGTCTACAGGTTCCAGTATAGGGACTTCCTTGTCCCTACCTCCTGCCGGATCCTCAGGATAGGCTTCGAGCAATATGATATTGGAAACTGGGTGGATGCTCCATCTGGTGGGCAGTTGGAGTTCGTAGGCTCGGTTATCTACTCGACGTATGACCACAAGAGGGCCAAACATCCGGTGGTCCAGTTTCTCTATTGGATGCTGGGTGCGGATGTTCTTTGGGTTTAACATCACACGGTTGGCCTTCTTTGCCCATCCAGCAGTCACATCCTCCAAGATAACATAGTCTGGTGATGGCTACCTTTTCTGGGCATGCCATTTAGGTTGCCTTGCTTCTGCGCGTCGAATTGTTTCTTGAATCTCTTCCCAGGTTCCTTCCTATTCCTTGACCAAGCGCCCCCTGCTAAGCTGTATGCCTTGAGTATCAAACGCGATACCTGCACAGTTTGTCCTTGGGTTAAACCCATAGTTGATCTCAAATGGTGACAAGGTGGTGGATTCTGATGTCGAGGTGTTTTACGCATACTCCACCAGTGGTAATAGCGCAACCCAATCATCTTGTTGGTAGGAACAGTAACCATGCAAGTACTGTTCCAGTGGATGATTAACCCTCGCAGTCTGCCCATCAGACTCAGGGTGGAATGCAGTCGAAACGCTTAGTTTCACTTGCAACAAGTGCATTAGAGTCATCCAGAACTTGGCCGTGCATCGGCTATCCGGATCGGGGATGATTGACTCTGGAAGTCTATGAAGGCGCCAAACTTGCTTCTAGAATATCAAGGCAAGCTTCTTGATAGGTACCTTGGTGGTCAGGGGTATGAAAGGGGCCATTTTCGAAAATCTGTCTACTATGACCCAGATCTTGGTATACCCTTCGGACTCTGGCAGTGCTACAATGAAGTCCGTTGAAATCGTTGTCCATGGCAGCATAGGAACATCAATAGGTTCCAGCAGCCCGAACCTCTTCTGCTTGATGGATTTATTTGTTTGGCATGCATCTCATGTCCACACGTAGTCGGTGATGTGCTCATCTGTCTTTGGCCAACAGAAGTTAGCCCTAACCCTGCCAATGGTCTTGTAAGTCCCGAAGAGTCCAGCGATTCGGGAGTCATGTTCTGCCTTCATGATGGTCTCCTTCAGATCCTGACCCTGGGGAACATACTACCTGTTCTTGTACAGGAGTAGGACCTTTTCCCTCGTGAAATGTCGGTCGACCTCTTGGTCACCGGCAGCTGTTGCCTTCAGGATTCTTGACTACCCCTGGTCTTTGGTTATCGCTACCCACAGTTGTTCCAAAAAGGAAGACTGGAGCCGAAATCCTTGGCAGACCTACAACACTTGTGGTCGCAAGATGTCCCGTGCCTGGCTCCCAACCCACTGTCTAGGGCAAAACAATGACTGTGGCGGAAAATCACTCCCCTCTTCAGGGCGGTAGTGCTTACGCCGTGACAAAGCATCTGCCTTCTCATTCAACTGTCCTTCTCGGCAAACCACCTTGAAGTTAAACTGTTGCAGGAACTCAGCCCAGGGGTGCTGCCTTCGGTTGAGGATCTTGGTACTATTGAAGTACTCCAAATTCTTATGATCTGTATAGATCATGAACTGGTCCGTTACCGAGCGTAGCAAATGATCCCATTCCTTGAACTCCGCCACGATGGCCGTCATTTCCTTGTCATGGACATCATAATTAATCACCAGTGCATGAAACCTCCTACTACGGTAGGCCACTAGGTGCCATCTGTCATCTTCACAGAATTAGGAGGGGGCGGGTCCAAATGTAAACTCACTAGCGCCGGTTTCCAGCCGTGTTGACCGTTCAGGGTCAGAATGCGCTAGAATAGGTTTGGACTGAACGCTTCCTCCAAATGGTTGAAGGCCTGCTCACACGCAGGTCTCTATTCCCATCGGGCATCCTTCTTTGTCAAGTCCAGCAGAGGTTTCGCTATCTTGCTGAACCCTGTTATGAACCGACAATAGAAGTTGGTAAAGCCAATGAAGCTTGGACCGTCGACGACACATGTTGGAGCTGCCCAAGCTCTGCCTGTTTGCATCTTCTCCGACAACATAGAGAGCCCCATATCAGAGATCTTGTATCTGCGGAATTGATCATCCCCTTGGTGGAAACTTGACTTCTTCATGCTTACACATAATCGACCTCTCCGCAAATTCACCATTACACATCTCACCATCGTGACGTCCTCTTCCATAGTTTCAGAGTAGATTAGGATGTCATCCATGCACGTGATGACTCCTTCATCCATGAGATCCCGAAAGACCTTATTAATCATGCTTGGGACAATTGCTAGGGCATTACACAGTGCAAATGGCATGACCGTGTATTCATACCGTGCATATCTGCACCGGAAGGCCGTCATCCATTCCGCACCTTCCGCTATCCTCGGAAGGTAGTGGCCATTCTTCAAGTCCAACTTGGTGAACACAACGGCTTTTCCTAACCTAGCTCGCCGTTCGTTCCTCAATGGTAGAGGGTACTTGCTCTTCACGGTGATTTTGTTCAGCCCTCGGTAATCTATTACTAGTGTTAATGTACCCTCTCGTTTTGGCATAAAGACCGTAGAGGCTGCTGCTGAGGAACGGGATCGCTATAGCTTTCCCGTTGGCCGCATGTGGTTGAGGTATTCGCGGATTGCCTTAAGCTCCTGTTCCGATAACGGATGGCTAGGCCGAAAACAGGGGTTGAGTTCTGGGTTGCAACTTGATCGGATGGTCATACTTCGAGTGCTCTGGTAACGCCTCAATCCGTCCTTGACTGAAGATATCCCCATAGACCTTATACTCGGGCAGTAGCTTAACCGTAATGTCAGCACCTCCCTGATCGGACAGTTGCACAATCCCCAATAGGTACACATTACTACGGTGTTCGGCTAGTAACTCTTCATCGGTCATGAAGACTAACCGCCCCTGCTCTGCCAGGTAGTTAGCCTTGCAGAAATCCGAGCACCAGGTTAGCGATCCGGTCTTCCAATCTATGTCAGGGTTATGGTCTTTCAACCAAGACATAGGCAGGTACCATCCACCTCTGTGTCGGGCATACCTGCCACTACGAAGCGCATCTCCTTGTGGTGGTCACCTATCCTGATCTCTAATGACTTGGTATAGTGTAGACCTGACCCAGGAATGTGATTACTTCTGGTGTCGCCTATCGGTGCGTGTACCTTTCGTCATACACAAGGTGCCGAAATCCGCTTAACCCATCAGCAACTAAGCACTGGCCCAGTAGCTCTACTATTGAGTAGCAGGAGCGCTTCGGCGCTAAGCGGTCTAGCTCCTATCTTCCAGTCTAACTTGACCTGCAGGTGGATAGACTTAGTATGATGAGGCAAGTTGTCAGGCTTCTGCCTCTTGGTTTGTATTGGTGACTTAGTCATCTTGGCTTAGCAATTCCCTTTAGTCTGTTGTCTTTCGACACAAGAGCGGCCACAATGGGTCGGTAAACATCAACGCATTCGGATTCGTCCCTTAATCAATAACATGTATGTTTACCATCACGCCAGCATGAGTTCGGGTACTGAACCCTCCCCAGGTAAACTTGAGAATAGCATCATTTATTGGATCAAGTCCAGCCTTAACCAATTCCGCTTGTACTAAACATAACAATTTTTTCCTCGCGGTGAGTGGAAGTCCCCTATCGGACCGCTTCCAAGTGAAGCAGTCTTGCTACCCCAATGTCGAATGTCTCCCCGAGCAGGACGTCACCCAGCCTCAACCGAAACAATGTCCTATGACTTGCCCGTTCAGCTAAGGAAATCTTGAAAGAAATACGTATAACTAGAACAAAGGAAATCACCAGAAAGCCAACAAAGCAGAGATAGCCCAGTCCACCACACAAGGCCTGCAACATCTACCAGTTCACAGCACCTGGGTGTAGTCAGTATCAGGGTCGTTTATGCAGTAGAACGGTACTTACCCATCTACGAAGCCACCTTCGTGGCTCATGTCCATCTATCCTTCGCGGGTCTTGGGTTGTAACAACCCAGCATAGATGAGCTGTGGCAGACGGAACCTATCCCCATACAGGGAGCCAGCAAGCGAGCTTGTAGGAACCGGCAGGCAAGTAAGTGCTTGACCTATGAAGACCCGATGGGCCGGGCTCCGAGAATGAACACAATTGGCTGGTCCGGGACTTAGGTATCTGGATACACGCGGGAGCAGTGTCAGCGTACTTAGAGACGTCTAAAGGGGCGGTTGCTCAGCTAGGCCGGGTAACTGGAGAAAGGTCAGAAGTATCTGTCTCCGGCAACAGGATAGACAGGGTAACAGGAAAAAGTTATCTTGTGAACTAGACAGGTTACCCTACCCTCAGGTTCAGGTTACCCTGCCTTGGGGCTTGGGTTACCCTGCCCAAGGGCCTGAGTTACCCTACCTTTCAATACAAAGTCCTATGGGGAGTTCAGGAACAATGACCAGAATGTTTGTCATGCGAAGTCATGCATGATACGTGAATCTGGGGTTCCGGGGAATGCTATTGGGCGGGCTACGTAGCTTCGATGAAGCTGTAAATTGAAGACATTGTTCCTATCATACTCCTCCGGCCCCGCCCGGAGGCCCGGACATCATGGCCAAACGGTTGTGTAGTTGTGTGGAGTCTAGCAAAGAGGAATCTTTGGAGACATACTTGCAACACCGTATACATCGCTGCCGTCCAGTTGACCTCAAGCTGTTCACAGGATATATGAGGGGGCATAGGCTGGAAGGTGCAGTACCTCCTCCAAGTTGTTCGGAGTAAAACGGAGCAAAGCTGGCGGGGTTAACGGGTGTTAACCGCGGGGGTCATGAATGTAGTCCCGGGTGGTGCCAGGGCGCCTGGGAGAGTTTTACACCTGCCAAGCCCGAACGTGCACCCAACCCTATAGGCTCTGAAAGGGAAGTGCAGAGACACTAAAAGCATGATTTCTACCACAGGTAAGGTAGATCCGAGGGAGTGGTCATGGGTAGTGCCCCTTGGATCACTCCCGGACTACCTGGCCCTGCGGAAGACAGCAGAAGCTCGAGACCCATAAATAGTAAGTAGATAAACCACTCACAGTAGCCTCCGGAGTCAAGTAGAGAGTAACGCATATAGGAAGTCTGTAATAGATAATCTAGTTCATGAGGTGCCGTGACTGTTAGCCACTGGCAAGACACCGATGCGCGGAGGTTTTCACTGCAGCGGGCAATATGGAAATGGACCGCAGAAACGATAACCGCATAAGATGAATGCCGACTAGAGTGTGTCGACACATGCATGCCCGCAGGGAGTGCCAGGAGACGTGTTGGACCACCATTAGCGGAGAAGGGTGTACAAGAATGGTGGGAGTAAACTGATGGGGGAGTTTCTGGGACAAGATAAAACTACCTGAAAGTCTATGCGAGAACTCTTCTACTCCAACAATCAATCCTCTCGAGACCTTAATTGCGTGAAGTGTCAGGCTTAATGGTATTAAGTTTTACCACTTACTTTACTCTTACATTGGAGTAAACCTTTGGTAGTAAGTTTGAAGTTGTTCGGTGTGGTAGCAACCTAGGGATCCGTCTTCCTAGGGGTGCCTCTGTTACAGTCTATCACTCAGTGAGCACCTCGCTTAACTCCTCCCCCGCTTGATTGTTTTCCACCTTCGGCACTGACCTCGCGTGAATACTGGTAACCTTGTCTAGAACAAGTAGCCCAGGGTGGAAAGCGCAATGGCTAGTTTCCAACTTCGAACCAGAATGGAATCCAACTCGGATCCAGACCTTGACCTTGACGAGAACGCAGCCAACATGTTTTGTTGGCCGGTTTTCGGGGATGTTCACGGTATTGACTGGGACGGCCACCAGCTGCTCTTGGTAGCCGCTCCTGTTCAGTTACCCTTTGAATGTCTTGACCTGCTAATTACAGACCCTTGTGCTACTGTGCTCTCATTTTTCCAAGACCCTACCCTTGTCCATAACATGCTCCCTCCCCCGCCACATGGGTTCCCTTTAGTGAGTTCTCCCCAGAATTCGTCGAACCTTGCATTGTCCCCGAAGTATCCCAGTTGATTGAGGAACTGAAGCGGGAACTGAAGAACCGGAACACGCAGCCGCAGCAGCTGTTTTCAACACAGATCACTACAGCTGTGGTGGAATGGATAACGGTGCAGCAAGGAGGCATAACTGCAGATGATAAGGGATCAGCAGGCATTGAAGACTCAGATGGCAGCCTGGGAAAAGCTTTTTAAAGGGTGGTATAGTATTGATGCTGAGAATGGTCTACTAATGTTAAAGGCCGCGCCCACACCCCCGCTTGTCCATACCAAGCGCGAGAACTTCGGCATGGAGTTGGCCATGAAAGCCGGAGACGGCCAGTGCTGCACATACCTGAGTCCAATCGGTATCCAGATATTGGAAAGCCTGGCAGGTGAGGGCTACAGCTATACCTCCTCCTTCTGCAGAGCATCTACAGGACCCCTGTCGGTCCCCCCCTCAACTGTCTGCAGTCGGTCGGCTAGCCCAATAGTCAGGCCAACTGACAAAGGTCGAGTAAGGAAAAGGACATCCAAACGGAAGGGTACCAGGGCACCAGATACACCTGACCCTACTACTCGTCCGACCCCGGCTCCAAATATTTCCCCTGCAACACCTTCAGTTGCAACTGGTGTACCTCCCAGCGCCACACCAAGACCCACACCTCTACGAGTTTCGTTGCCCGCTCCAGGTACGTTCCCTGCCACAGCATTCCCAACAGCAGCATCGGCTCCCCGAGTGTTCCTGCCACTGCGTGCACCGTCACCTGGATTCTTTGAACAGGGAAGAGGCCAGGAGAAGTGAACACCCATGCCACCATCACAAGGGACTCCAATCCCCGGACCTGGGACGCCTGCTCGCTCCGTTCCTTGGGCACCGGTCGTCCCCACGGCACCCTCAAAGACAAGTCTTCCTGCCGCTCTCCCCCCCATCACAAATGGAGACCTGGACAGCCAAGACCAGTAATGTCTGTCAGACAGTAACTCGGAAAACACCCGGATGTGGTGGATTCATTCCCACTCCTATGGGTATAGGAAGGGACCACGGACTCCGGTGAGACATTGCAGGAGGCGGAAAGAAGGAGATGGACAACTGACATGTGGGTACTGTGGGTCACGGAGGCATGCTGGCCTCCTGATGCAACCCTTGAGTTGTCCAGAGTTGCACTCTTTGCTGCGGATAACACAGACGGCGCCCAACCCAACTCCTGAGAGTGGGCGACGCCCTGTTCCACCACCGGCATCAGGACCATCAGGGGCTAACCCCCCATAGGATGGTAACCAGGATGGCACGGAGAAATGTTTTGATGGGTACGATAGACCCCGGGAATCCCTGGGCGGGAACATTGGAGGTAGTGGATGGAAATCCGCCCCCTGCAGGTGGTACAGTGGGAGCAGGCGGAGATCCAGGGGACTCTGACCATGACAGCGTGGATAATAATGACGAGGGGGATTCTCTCCCGGATTTGACCCCCTTCCTGGGTGCTCGCAAGGAGGACAGGAGGAAGGAGAAGAAACGACGGTGCAATCGCCGGGCCAAGAGGCTGGCCAAAGCCCTGAGGGGTACCGGTTTGGCTTCTAGGCCAATACGAAGACATCGGCAGAAGAAGCCGGAGAAGCTGGGTGGTATCCCTCAATTCAAGGGTACAGTTACAGAACTCGTGAGTTTCTTGACCTCGGCAGAGGTCAAATATGAATGCTTTGCAGATTACAAGTTAACCAACATGAATAAGTTAAACTTGGTGATCCCCCTTCTGGAAGACTCTACCCGGACATGGTATCTGGTGTGTCATGGGCACATTAACAAGGAGGCCGCTCCGCACACTGGCACCCCGGTCAAAGACAGCAACAACGAACGGACATGGAAACAGTTCTGAGAATGGCTGGAAGGAAGTTACGGCACAGACCAGGTCTTGCGAGACCCATCTCTTTGTGAGAGGCGAGACCTTGTGATGAAGCCCCATCACATCCATGGGTACAAGGATAAGATAATTGATTATATGTATAAGGTTAGCTATGGAGATCCAGTAGAGGTACGAGACAAGGTTCAATCAGGTATCACACAAGAGGTTCGGAATGTGTTGGCACTTAAGGAGCCCCATCCGACCAACCCGAACGAGTACCTGGATCTTCTCCAGAAGGTTGGGCACACACTGGAGGACAACAACCGGTTTAGTAACTGCGTCATCCACCGAGCTCCCCAGTCACAACCCGCTGATAAGACAGAGGGTAGATCCTCGACATCAGGCAGGTACAAGTGGAAGGAAAAAGGTACAGGCAGACCAAACCAGAGGTTTGCCGAACCTACAAATTTCAACGTGCGGAAACAGGGAAAGCCGGCGACTTCTAGGTATGCAATAGCACAGGAGGAAATCCTGTCCACTTTGACCGAACACGGAAGGAAGCACAACCAGTGCACCAAGTGCGGTCAAACAGGTCACTTTTGGAGAAAGTGTACCGCGACGGCCCCAGTTCTTAGTTTATCCAAACAGACCTGTGTGTTGAAACGGTCAGCAGCGGCAAGCGAGGCCATCGGAACTGACAAGCCACTAAAGCACATTGAAGCGCCCCACTCACCTGCCTCGTCAAAGACACTTGAAGTCCGCCAGGCATCACCTCAGATCAAGGAAAGTTGATACTGGCAGCTCGGAATAGCTGGGAACCCATTCTGTTTAAGGTGCAGCCCTATTGACCGGTAGCCATAGACCTACGAGGGATAGATGGACACGAGTCACGGAGGTGGCTTTGGAGATGGGTAGTTACCCTTCTACCGCATAAACGACCCTGATACTGACTACACCCAGGTGGTGTGGGCAGGTTGAAGTTGCGGGCCATGTGTGGTGGGCTGGGCTATCTCACCTTTGTTGAGTTTCTGGTTATTTCCTTTGTTCTAGTTATACGTACTTCTTGCAGGATGTTCTTAGCTGGATGGGCAAGTCATAGGACATTATTTCGGTTGAGGCTGGGTGACATCCTGCGCCAGGAGACACCCAACATTTGGGATGCCAGGCTGCCCCCCTTGGAACCGGTCTGACAGCTGACTTCTACCCACCTCGCAGAAAAATTGTTATCTTTAGTACCACCAGAATTGGTTCAGGCTGGACTTGGTCAAATAAATGGGGCTATTTTCAAGTTTACCGGAGGAGGGTTTAGTACCCGAAATTATGCTGGCGTGATAGCAAACACACTAGTTATTGATAAAAGACGAATCTCCATCCCTTAACGTTTACCAACCCTTTGTAGCCACTCACGTGTCGAAAGGCAAGAGAGTAAAAGGAATTACTGAGCCAAGATGACTAAGTCACCAAGACAAGGGAAGAGGCAGAAGCGTGACAACCCGCCTCCTCATACCAAGTCTATCCACCTGCGGGGCAAGTTAGACTGGAAGATAGAAGCTAGACAGGTAAGGGCGGAAGCGCTCCAGCTACTGGATAGTGGAGCTACTGGGCCGCCGCTTAGTAGCCGATAGGTTAAGCAGAGTCAGGCACCTTGAGTACGATGAAAGGTACACCTGCCGATAAGCGACGCCAGCGGTAATCACATTCCGGGGTCAGGTCTACACTATACCAAGTCATTAGAGATCAGGATCGGTGACTACCAGAAGGAGAGGTGCTTTGTAGTGCCAGATATGCCCGACACCAAGGTGGATAGGTACCTACCTATGTCTGGGTTGAGAGACCATAACCCGGACATAGATTATGAGACCGGATCACTAACCTGGTGCTCAGATTTCTGCAAGGCTAACTGCCTAGGAGAGCAGGAGCGGTGAGTATTCATAACCGATGAAGAGTTACTAGCTGACGACCCTAGTAATGTGTACCTATTGGGAATTGTGAAATTTTCTGAAGAGGAAGGTGCGGACATTACAGCTAAGCTACTCGCCCAGTATAAGGACTATGGGGATATCTTCAGTCAAGAACGGATTGAGGCGCTGCTGGAGCACCCGAAGTATGACCATACGATCTGGTTGCAACCTAGAACTGAACCCCCCTTTGAGCCTATCCATCCCTTATCAGAAAAGGAGCTTAAGGCACTCCGGGGATCTCCCAATGACATGCTCCGAGCAGGAAAGCTACGGTGATCCAGTTCCTTGGCAGACGCACCTACCCTCTTTGTGCTAAAACCAGATTGTACATTAAGACTGGTAATAAATTACTGAGGACTGAACAAAATCATGGTGAAGAGTAAGTATCCTCTACCGTTGATGAATGAACTGCGAGATAGGTTTGGAAAAGCCATTGTATTCACCAAGTTGGACTTGAAGAATGGCTACTACCTTCTGCGGATGTCAGAAGGGGCGGAATAGAAGACTGCCTTCTGGTGCAGATATGGACTGTATGAATACACAGTCATGCCATTTGGGTTGTATAATGTCCTGGCAACTTTCCAAAGTATGATAAATGATGCCATTCAGGATCGCATTGATGAAGTAGTCGTCACGTACATGGCGGACATCCTGATCGACTCCGTAACTACGGAAGAACACGTCGCGAGGGTGGGACGTGTGATGGAGAAATTGTGGAAAGCTAGACTATATGTAACTATAAAGAACCCCAGTTTCCACTAATGGGAGGTTGAATTCTGGCGATACAAGAGCTCCAGTATGGGGATCTCTATGTTGTCGGAGAAGGTGCAGACAAGCAGGGATTGGGCACCTCTGACATACGTCATTGACGCTCAAATCTTCATGGGTGTTATCGACCTCTATTGTCAGTTCAAAGAAGGTTTTAACAAGATAGCGAAACCTCGGACAGACATGACAAAGAATGATGTCGGACGGGAATGGACACCTGCGTGTGAGTAGGCCTTCAACGATTTGAAGGCACCGTTCATGTCCAAACCCATCCTCGGACATTTGGACACTGAATGGCCTACCCGGGTGGAAACTGACCCTAGAGACTTTGCATTAGGCGCCGTCCTCTCCCAGTTCGGGCAGGTTCAGAGATGGCATCCAGTGGCCTACCATAGTAGGAAGTTTGACCCAGCGGCAGTTAATTATGATGTCCATGACAACGAAATGACTGCCAACGTGGCGGCCTTCAAGGATTAGGATCATTGGCTGCGCTCGGTAACAGACCCGTTGGTGATCTATACGGACCTTAAGAATTTGGAGTACTTCAATATTACCAAGGTCCTTAACTGATGTAACGACCCTGCATATATGACCTATGACAAACGGAACCTATACCCATACACGTAGCCAGGAGGGGAACTGGCAGGAAACGGTAGGCAATCAAGTACGTGAACTACCGAGAGCCGACGGCCCGGGCTCCGAGAATGAACAGAATTGGCTGGTCAGGGGCTGAGGTACCTGGATACACCCGGGAGCGGTGCCAGTGTACTTAGGGACTTCAGAAGGGGGCAGTTGCTCTGCTAGGCCGGGTAACTGGAAACAGGTCAGAAAGGTCCATCGCTGGCGACGGGATGGACAGGGTAACAGGGAAAAGTTATCTTGTGCATTGGACAAGGTTACCCTACCCACGAGATCAGGTTCACCTGCCTTGTGGCTTGGGTTACCCTGCCCAGAGTCCTGAGTTACTCTACCTTTCAATACTAAGTCCCTGGGGGAGTTCCCGAAAATTGACTGGAATGTTGGTCACACGAAGCCATGCATGATACGGGAATCTGGGGTTCCGGGGGATGCTATTTGGCGAGCTACGCATCTTCGATAAAGCTGTAAATTGAAGACATTATTCCTATCCTGCCTCTACGGCCCCGCCTGGAAGCCCGGTCGTTATGGGGGAACGGTTCGTTGGTAGCGTGCAGTGTAGCAAAGAGGAACCTTGGCCGACATGCCTGCAACACCGTATACGTCGCTGCTGTGCGGTCGACTGTAGGCTGTTCGCAGGACATACAAGGGGGCATCGAGTGGAAGGTGGACTACCTCCTCCAAGTTGTTTGGAGTAAAACGGACTAAACCTGACAGAGTTAGCAAGTGTTAACCGTGGGGGTCCCGAAGGTAGTCCCGCGTAGTGCCGGGGGGACTTGAAGAGTTTTACACCTACCAATCCCGGACATGCTCCAAACGCTATAGGCTCTGAAAGGGAAGTGCAGAGACAGTAAAAGCCTTATTCCTACCACAGGTAAGGTAGATCCGAGGTACTGGTCATTGGTAGCGCCCAGTGGATCATTCCCGGACTACCGTGCCCTGCAGAAGACACCGGAAGCCTGAGACCCGCAAATAGTAAATGGATCAACCCCCAAAGTAGCCTCCGGAGTCAAGTAGAGATCAATGCATGTGGGAAGGGTGTTATAGATAGTCTAGTTCATGAGGTGCCTTGACTTTTAGCCACTGCCAAGACACTGATGTGCAGAGGTTTTCGCTGCGGTGGACAAAATGGAAGTACGCCGCAGAAACACTAACCACATAAGGTGAACACTGACCACAGTGTGTTGACACATGCATGCCCGAAGTGTGTGCCAGGAGACGTGTCGGACCACCCTTAGTGGAAAAGGGTGTAATCTAATGGTTGGAGTAAACTGATTGGGGAGTTTCTGGCATAAGATCAAACTACCTGAAAGTCTGTGTGACAACTCTCCTACTCCAACAATCAATCCTCTCGAGAACTTAATTGATTGAAGCGTCAGGCTTAACGATATTAAGTTTTACCCTATACCTTACTCTTACATCTGTGTAAACTTTTGGCGATAAGTTTGAAGTTGTTCGGTACAGTCGCAACCTTGGGATCCATCTTCCTAGTGGTGCCCACCTTACGACCGAAGGCAGCACTGCTGGGCTGAGTCCCTGCAACCGTTTAACTTCCAGCTGGTTTATCGAGAAGGACGGTTGAATGAGAAGGCAGATGCTTTGTTGCGGCGTAGGGACTACCGCCCTGTAGGGGGGAGTAATTCTCCGCCACAGTGATTTTTTCGCCCCAGATAGTGGGTTGGGAGCCAGGAACGCGACATCTTGCAACCCCAAGTGGTGCAGGTGTGCCGAGGACCTCTGCTCCAGTCATTCTTGTTGGATCAACTGCGGGTAGCGATAACCGAACACCTGGAATACTTGAGGATCCTAAAGGCAACGGCTGCTGGTGACAAACAGGTCAACTGACATTTCAGGACGCAAGAGGGCTTACCCCTGCACAAGGACAGGTGGTATGTTCCCCAGGGTCAGAATCTGAACCAGGCAATCATGAAGGCAGAACATGACTCCTGAATTGCGGGACACTTCGGGACTTACAGGACAATTGGCAAGATTAGGGCTAACTTCTATTGGCCTAAGATGGATGAGCATATCACCAACTACGTGCAGACATGTGATGCCTGTCAAAGTCATAAGTCCATCAGATACAAGATGTTTGGACTGCTGGAACCTATTGATTTTCCAATGCGGCCACGGACTGCGATTTCAATGGACTTCATTGTAGCGCTGCCACAGTCCCAAGGAGATACAGAGATCTGAGTCAAGGTAGACGGATTCTTGAAAACGGCCTATTCCATACACCTAACAACGGAGGTACCTATCATGGAGCTTGCCTTCGTATTCCTGAAGGAAGTTTGCCACCTTCATGGACTCCCAGAGTCAATCATCTCTGATCAAAATAGCCAATTCACATCCAAGTTCTGGATGTGTCTAATGCACTTGTTGCAAGTGAAACTAAACGTTTCGACTGCATTCCACCCGGAGACTGAAGGGTAAACCGAGAGGGTTAATCAGACACTGGAGCAGTACTTGCGTAGTTACTATTGCTACCAACAAGTTGACTGGGTTTCGCGGTTACCCCTTGCGGAGTATACATACAACACCTCGATATCACAATCCACCAGGTTGTCACTATTTGAGATCTACTATGGGTTTAACACGGGGACAAACTGGTCTGGTGTCGTGTCTGATGCGAAAGGAATACACACTAGCAGTGATCTCTTGGTTAAGGAAGGGGAAGGAACCAGGGAAGAGGTTCCAGAAAGGATTCAAGGGGCACAGGAAAGGCAACGGAAATGGTACGCCCAGAAAAGGTTGCCATCACCGGACTATGTTACCTTAGAGGTTGTGACCTCTGGGCGGGCGAAGAAAGCAGACCGCGTGATGTTAAAACGCAAGAACAGCTGCACAAAGCGTCCGCTGGAGAAGCTGGACCAGCAGATCTTTGGCCCTTTTGCGGTTAAATGTCAAGTGGGTAACCGTGTCTACGAACTCCCACTGCCCACCCGATGGAGCATCCATCCACTTTTCAATCTCAACTTGCTCGAACCCTACTGTGAGGATCCGGCAGCAGGCAGGATCCAGGAAGTCCCTAACCTGGAACCTGTAGGCAGCGAGCCCAGTTATGTTATCGCAGCCGTTGTGGACAGCCGATGGTACCGAGTAGGGCAGGCAAAGTTTCTATTGCGCTTCATCCAGTACCTGGTTTCAGGGGAAAGGCTGCCGGGCTGAGGGGAATTCATGGGCGCCCTATGAGATGCTAGAAGGGACAGGCTTACAGGCCATTCGGGATTTCCACCAAGGATATCCGTCCAAGCCCATGGACTATAGGGTCATGGGGGAATCGAGTCGTGGGAATAAGAGACAATGCTAATGGTCCAGAACAGACCATACAGAAGAGGGGAGTCCTGTAACGACCCAGCATGCATGAGCTATGGAAGATGGAACCTACACCCATAAAGCTAGCTAGGAGGCGAACTGGTTGGAAGCGGCCCGCTATTGATTACTTGACCTACGGAGACCCAGCAGCCCAGGCCCCGAGAATGAACACAATTGGCTGGTCAGGAACTTAGGTACCTGGATACACGTGGGATCGGAGTCAGCATACTTATGGACTTGGGAAGGGACACTTGCTCTGTTAGGCCGGGTAACTGGAGACAGGTCCAAAATGCCTATCACCAGTGATGGGATAGACAGGGTAACAGGGAAAAGTTATCTTGTCCGCTTGACAAGATTACCCTCCCCTTGGGATCAGGTTACCCTGCCCTGGGGCTTGGGTTACACTGCCCAAAGTGCTGAGTTACCCTACCTTTCAATACAAAGTCCGTTCCGGAGTTCGGGAAAATTGACTGAAATGTTTGTCACGCAAAACCCTGTATGATACTGGGAATCGGGGGTTCGAGGGGATTCTGTTGGGCGGGCTACGTAGCTTCGATGCAGCTGTAAATTGGAGACATTATTGGTATCATACCCCTCCGGCCCCGCCTGGAAGCCCGGACGTCATGGGCAAACCACTGTGTAGTTGTGCGCAGTCTAGCAAAGAGGAATCTTGGGAGACATGCATGCAACACCGTATGCGTTGCTGCCATCCGGTCGACTCTAAGCTGTTCGCAGGATATATAAGGGGTCACACGATGGAAGGTGGAGTACCGCCTTCAAGTTGTTCCGAGTTAAACGGACCAAAAGTGAAGAAGTTAATGGGTGTTAACTGTGTGGGTCCCGCAGGTAGTCCCGGGTGGTGCCGGGGGGACTGGGAGACTTTTACACCTACCAAGCCCGGAAGTGGCCCCAACCCTATAGGCTCTGAAAGTGAAGTGCAGACACAGTGAAAGTATGATTCCTACAACAGGTAGGGTAGATCCGAGGTAGTGGTCATGAGTAGCGCCCATTGGATCAATCCTGGACTAAAGTGTCCTGTGGAAGACACCGGAACCCCATGACCCGTAAATAGTAAATAGATAAACCGCTCACGGCAGACTCTGGAGTCAACTAGAGATCAATGCATATGGGAAGGGTGTTCTGGATGGTCCAGTTCATGAGGTGCCTTCACTGTTAGCCATGGGCAAGACACCGATGCGCAGAGGTTTTCACTCGGGCGGGCAAATTGGAAAGGTACCGCAGAAACGATAACCGTATGAGGTGAACGCCAAATAGAGTGTGTCGACACATGCATGACCGCCTGGTGTGCCCTGCGATGTGTCGGAGCAACATTAGCGGAGGAGGGAGTGCTTGAATGGTTGGCGTAAACCGATGGTGGAGTTTCTGGCATAAGATAAAACTACCAGAAAGTCTATGCGGTAACTCTCCTACTCCAACAAGCAATCCTCTCCAGACTTTAATTGAGTGAAGCATCAGGGTTACTTATATTAAGTTGTACCACTTACTTTACACTTACACTGGTGTGAACCTTTGGTGATAAGTTTGAAGTTGTTCGGTGCGGTTGCAACCTTCGGATCCATCTTCCTAGGGGTGCCCCCAGTACAGCAAGAGCGGATAAACCTGGTCTAAGTCAGAGGACAGCTGAGCCGGAATATACCCGAGCCACGGGATTACACGGAGAAGCTTAGATTCCACCAGAGGTCTCAAGCGAAGTGGAAGGACATGAGATCTGCACCCTGGAAGCCACATTAGTACCTGTTCAGGGATAAGTGATGGTAGCCATCGGAATAGTCTTAGTGTTACCATTGGGAACCTAGAGCTGAGTAACCTCTAGAAGTGGCCTTGCCGTCCACTATAGGATCAGGGTAATGGCAGGAGTTATTGACAGGGACTACCGGGGGGAGGTCAAGGTGCTGCTATGCAGTTTGAAGGACCAGAACTATGACGTAGGGCAGGGCGTGTAACGACCCAGCATACATGAGCTATGGCAAACGGAACCTATGCCCATACAGGTAGCCAGGAGGCGAACTGATAGGAACCGCCAGGGAAGTAAGTACTTGACCTATGAAGACCCGATGGCCCGGGGTGCGAGAATGAACAGAATTGGCTGGTCAGGGTACTTAGGGACTTATGAAGAGGCAGTTGCTCAGCTAGGCTGGGTAACTGAAGACAGGTCAGAAAGGTCTATCCCCGGCGACGGGATAGGCGCGGTAACAGCGAAAGGTTAACCTGTCTGCTGGACAAGGTTACCCTGCTCTCGGGATCAGGTTACCCTGCCCAGAGTCCTCAGTTACCATACCTTTCAATACGAAGTCCCTTGCGGAGTTCAGGAAAATTGACTGGAATGTTTGTCACGTGAAGCCATGCATGATACTGGAATCTGGGATTCCAGGGGATGCTATTGGGCGAGCTACGTAGCTTCGAGTAGGCTATAAAGGGAGACATTATTCCCATCATATTCTATTGCGCTTCATCCAGTACCTGGTTTCAGGGGAAAGGCTGCCGGGCTGAGGGGAATTCATGGGCGCCCTATGAGATGCTAGAAGGGACAGGCTTACAGGCCATTCGGGATTTCCACCAAGGATATCCGTCCAAGCCCATGGACTATAGGGTCATGGGGGAATCGAGTCGTGGGAATAAGAGACAATGCTAATGGTCCAGAACAGACCATACAGAAGAGGGGAGTCCTGTAACGACCCAGCATGCATGAGCTATGGAAGATGGAACCTACACCCATAAAGCTAGCTAGGAGGCGAACTGGTTGGAAGCGGCCCGCTATTGATTACTTGACCTACGGAGACCCAGCAGCCCAGGCCCCGAGAATGAACACAATTGGCTGGTCAGGAACTTAGGTACCTGGATACACGTGGGATCGGAGTCAGCATACTTATGGACTTGGGAAGGGACACTTGCTCTGTTAGGCCGGGTAACTGGAGACAGGTCCAAAATGCCTATCACCAGTGATGGGATAGACAGGGTAACAGGGAAAAGTTATCTTGTCCGCTTGACAAGATTACCCTCCCCTTGGGATCAGGTTACCCTGCCCTGGGGCTTGGGTTACACTGCCCAAAGTGCTGAGTTACCCTACCTTTCAATACAAAGTCCGTTCCGGAGTTCGGGAAAATTGACTGAAATGTTTGTCACGCAAAACCCTGTATGATACTGGGAATCGGGGGTTCGAGGGGATTCTGTTGGGCGGGCTACGTAGCTTCGATGCAGCTGTAAATTGGAGACATTATTGGTATCATACCCCTCCGGCCCCGCCTGGAAGCCCGGACGTCATGGGCAAACCACTGTGTAGTTGTGCGCAGTCTAGCAAAGAGGAATCTTGGGAGACATGCATGCAACACCGTATGCGTTGCTGCCATCCGGTCGACTCTAAGCTGTTCGCAGGATATATAAGGGGTCACACGATGGAAGGTGGAGTACCGCCTTCAAGTTGTTCCGAGTTAAACGGACCAAAAGTGAAGAANATATTAAGTTTTCCCGTTTACTTTACTCTTACATCTGGGTGAACTTTTGGCGATAAGTTTGAAGTTGTTTGGTCCGGTCGCAACCTTGGGATCCACCTTCCTAGGGGTGGCCCTGTTATAGTATATCGTTAAGCGAGCTCCTCGCTTAACTCCTCTCCTGATTAATTGTTTCCGACCTTCCGCACTTACCTTGCGTGAATACTGGTACCCTTGTCGAGGACAAGTAGCCCAGGGTGGAAAGCGCAATGGCTAGTACCGAACTTCGAACCAGAATGGAACCCAACTCGGATTCAGACCTTGACCTTCACCAGAACACCGCCAACACGTTCCGTGAGTTGGTTTTTGCGGATGTTCGTGCTATCGACTGGGACGGCCACCAGTTGCTCTTGGAGGCCGCTCCTATTCAGTTACCTGCTGAATGTCTTGACCTCCTGATTACAGACTCTTTCGCCTCTGCTCTCTCATTTTTTCAAGACCCTACCCTAGTCCATAACATGCTCCCTCCCCCGCCGCACGGAGTTCTCTTTAGGGAGTTCTTCCGCAAATTCGTCGAACCTTGCATCCTCAGGGAAGTAGCCAGGTCGATTGAGGAAACGAAGCGGGAACTGAAGAACTGGAGCAACCAGGACCAGCAGGTGTTCCGAACACGGATTACTACGGCAGTGGTGGAATGGATGAAAGTCCAGCAGGAGGCATACCTGCGGATGATAAGGGATCAGCAAGCATTGAAGACTCAGATGACAGCTTTGGAAAAGCCTTTCGAGAGCGGCTATAGCATTGATGCCGAGGATCACGTAGTGATGTTAGAAGCAGCACCCCCACTCCCGCTCGTCCATACCAAGCCCAAGAACTTCGGCATAGAGTTCGCTAGAAGAGCCAGAGACAACCAATGGAGGGCATATTTGAGCCCAATCGGCATACGAATGTTGGAAAGCCTGAAAGGTGACGCCTATAGCCATACCTCTTCCTTCTCAAGAGCATCAACCGGCTCCCTGTCGGTCCCCCCCTCAATTGCCCGCAGTCCGTCGGGCAGCCCTACGGTCAGGCCAACAGATGGACGTCGAATAAGAAACAGGACCTCCAAGCCGAAGGGTATTACGGCACCAGATACGCCTGACCCTACACTTCGACCGACCCCTGCTGCTATCATCCCTCCGGCAAGGCCTTCAGTTGCAACTCCTATACCTTCCATCGCCGCACCAAGACTCACACCTCTACCAGTTTCATTGCCCGCTCCTGATACCTTCCCTGTCACTGCTTTCCCGTCAGCAGTATCGGCTACCCCAGGGTACTGACCGCTGCGTGTGGCTTCACCAGGATTCTTCGAACAGGTAAGGCGCCAGGAAGGGCGAGCACCCATGCCTCCATCACGGGGGACTCCGATCCCCGCACCTGGGACACCTGCTCGTTCCGTTCCTTCGGCACCCGTGATTCCCTCTGCCCCCTCCAAACCAACTCTTCCCTCCGTCCTCCCCACGATCACTAGTGGTAAGTATGACAGCCAAGACGAGTACTGTCTCTCAGGCTGCAAATCGGAGATACCCGCATGGGGTGGATTCATTACCACACATACGGGTGCAGGAAGGGACCACGGACCCCGGTAAGGCAGCGAAGAAGACGGAAGGAGGGAGATGGACGACCAACATGTGGGCACTGTGGGCCATGGAGACACGCGGGGCCCCCAATGCAACCCTTGAGTTGTCCGGAGCTGCAGTCATTTCCGGGGGCAACTCAGACAGCTCCGAACCGAACTCATGAGAGTGGGCAACGACCTGTTCCACCACCGCCATCAGTACCATCAGGGGCTAACCCCCCCCAGGATGGCAATCAGGATGGCCAGGAGGAAAGGTTTGATGGGTATGATAGACCCCAGGAGACCCCAGGTGGATATACTGGGGGTAGTGGAGGTGGAAATGGACCACCTGTCGGTGGTACTACAGGAGCAGGTGGAGATCCTGGGGACTCTGACCATGATAGCTCAGATGATGATGATGCCGATTCTCTCCCCGACTTGACCACCTTTCTCGGTGCTCGAAAGGAAGACTGGAGCGATGAGAAGAAACGACGCGGGACCGCCGGGCTAAGAAGCTGTCAAGGGAACTACGGAGCAGGTCGGCTGCACCGCCATCATCCAGACAGCGGCAGAAGAAGCCGGAAAAGCTGCCCGGCATTCCAGAGTTCCAGGGAAAGGTCACCGAACTCGCCAGCTTTCTGACGCTGGTAGATGTTAAGTTCGAGTATTTTACTAGGTGCAGGTTGACCGATATGGACCAGGTAAACCTGGTGATTCCCCTTCTAGAAGACACCGCCCTAACATGGTATCGTGGGCTCCACTCCCATATCAATAAGGAGGCAGCCAAGCGTACTGGAGTTCCTGTTAACAACAGTAACCTGTTGAGAATGTGGAAAGGATTCCGGGAACGGCTCAAACGGAGTTTCGGCGGTGACCAAGCGGAAGGAGACCGATTCTTGCTTGAGTAGCGAGACCTAGTGATGAAGCCACATCACATTGATGAGTACCTGGACAAGATAATTGACTACATGTATAAGCTTAGCTATACAGACCCGGTGCAGGTACGAGATAAGGTATGGTCGGGCATTACCCAAGAGGTTAGGAATGCAGGGGCACTAAAGGAGCCCCATCCAACCGATTTGAACGACTACCTTGATCTTCTGCGGAAGGTCGGACACACACTGGAAGACAACACCCCGTTCAGTAACCAAGTCATCCACCTTGTCCAACGGTCTCAACCAACGGAAAAGAAGGACGATAGGTCCTCAACTTCCGGGAGGTTTAAAAAGAAGGATAAAGGGTCGGGCAGACAGAACCGAAGGCCTGCCAAACCTACTAGTTTCAACATGGGGAAACAGGCGAAGCCGGCCACTTCCGAGTATGCAATAGCGCATAAGGAAATCCCGTCGACTTTGACTGAACATTGGAGAAAGCACAACCAGTGCACCAAGTGTGGACAAAGTGGTCACTTCTGGAGAAAGTGTACCGCCACATCCCCAGTCATCAGTTTCTCGAAACAGGGTCATGGGTTGAAACGGTCAGCCCCCGTAAGCGAGCCCACAGGAACTGACAAGCGGTTAAAGCACATTGAAGCGCCCCCTCTGGCTACCTCGTCAAAGATATTGGAAGTCCGACAGAGATCACCGCAGATCATGGAGGTTGATACTGACGGCTCGGAAGAGTCAAGAATTTATTCCACTTAAGGTATAACCTTACTAACCTGTATCCATAAACCCATGAGGGATGGATGAAAAGGAAACCCGGAGGTGGCTTCTGGGATGGGTAAGTACCCCTCTACTGCATTGACGACCCTGATACTTACTACACCCACGGGGTGTGGGCAAAAAGATGTTGCAGGCCGTGCCCGGTGGATCGGGCTATCTCTTCTTTGTTGGGTTCCCGGTTATTTCCTTTGTTCTTGTTAATTGTATTTCTTTCAGGATTTCCTTAGCTAGATGGAAAAGTGATAGGACATTATTTCGGTTGAGGTCGGGTGAGGTCCCGCTTGAGGAGACGCGGGACATTGGGGAAGCAAGGCGGCTTCGCTTGGAACCGGTCCGACAGCGGACATCTGCCCACCTCGGGAAAAAGTGGTTAGATCGG